>JAKSZP010001380.1:0-242773 GCA_022478985.1 Massospora cicadina
GTTCGATCATCAAGGCTTCAACGGAATTACCTCAATCACCAACCCTAATTGATTTGATCGATTCACCTCACATTGCTCCAACCTATCACTCACTCTCAGAGCTCGCTTCACATATAATTTACAATTCACTGGAACAATAGCTTATCGCTCAGTCATATTGAAATCTTGACAAGGTGGATTCTCACATGCTGCTGACGCCACCAACCCACACCCAAAATCACTAGAAACACCAGGTTGGGCATCACAGAGAAGAGATCAAAAACTAAACTGGTGGACTGAGAATGGCATAGGGCGCCATACTCTGAAGGAAGGTTGGGCAGCCAATGATGCAACCAACACCAATGGCCCCACATTCAAATCTAGATAGAGCTGCTGGGCCAACTCCATATTCATGAAGTTATTCGCTGCTCTCATGTCAACCAAGGTCTTGAAAGATACTAGGTGCGCCTCATTACTAATTTTTATAGGTAATAAGAATTAGGCGGAATTCTTTTAATTGGAATGTGCGGTCAAGTCTGTTGATAAAGAAGAGATTGTAACTGGATCAGGGGAAATAGCAAGTAAGCAATATAATCAGAACTGGCGTGGAAAAGGGGTTGAATCGTTTTCTCTTCAGGCTGGGCCATCAACGGTTCAAAGATGATGTGCTAAAAAAACAACACAGGCGTGGGTGAAGCTTCAGTTTCTAGAATTAATATGGATACTGGCTTTGAGCTGGAATCAGAAACTGAGGTCACGTCAGCAGCTTCAAGCCTGAAGAACCTATCTTGAGAGTGTACTGAGTAAACTGTAGAAGGCACTGGGGTAGTGCAGCTATTGAAAAACTCCTTCACAACTCTCTGAGAGACACATACAAAATTAGCGATTAGCCAGACAAACAACAAAAGATGGAATTACAACTATACATTCATCTGGTAAAAGATGACTACTGCTGCACCCACCTTGATGAGAAGGGCTGAAATGGCAGAAAATTCTGGATGGTTGATTATGTAATGATGGAAGAAGATAAAGTTTAGACCATCCTGCCAATCTGGATGCCCAAACATTCAGAAGGCAAGCCCAAATTCTAGAGGCACTGCCACTCAAATAATGATAAATTGAGTAGTGGGAGAATTCACCAAAAAAGCCAAAAGGTCGTAATTGTAAAAAACAACCCTGCAACGAACCTGGCTGTCATGGCCCTAAGGCCCGTGGGTTTTGGTGCTGGGAAAAGTGAGATTGGAATGGGTGGTTTAAATTTAGTCATAGGAAAAGAATTCAAATTTTGGGTAGGAATTTTATTGAATTTAAAAATTTAGAAAATCAACTGCAAATTTTCTCAGTGTGTTATGAATGCTTAACTAAGTGATTGATTTGGGGAATAGCTTAGCAAAACTGGGGACTGAGCCCTCAAAGATTGCCTAACCTGGCGAACTTCAAGTAGGATAAAATGAATTAATTTGAATTGACTTCAAAATTGTTGGTGGCAGGCTGGAGTTTCTGCCAGTTCATCCTGGATATCTGAATTTCCAAAGTTCTTTGGCTTTGATGACTAGATCAATGGTGTCTCGCCTGATGGGCAATTTTGAAACCTCCCAAGGCCACCCCACATAGGGGCAGTTCCATGAGGCCAGGAATAAGTTTGTGATGACCAACACACCTACACCCAGTCGCTACAGCGTACATTTAACCTGAAGAAAACTGTTAGGTGGGGGTTTTGGTACTGCTAGGGAGGGTTTTGAACTGGCGTCAGCATTTCCCAATGGACTAATGTCATTGAGTTTTAATAACCGCTCTAAACTTGATACTTCATCATTTGAAATTGCACGCCCATTGGGCTTTGTTGCCATGGGTTTGAGACTCACAGGTTTTGATGCCAAATTCTCGTTGCCTCAATTTTGTTCAAACCTTTCTAAAATAATGTCAGCAATCCAAAAGCTCAGCACAAATCCCATTGATTTGTTGTATTAATTCATTTGAAGTTATATGAGGACTAGTGGCAAGATCCTTAAAGGGTAGGCTTTTACCCATCACTCATCCACCACATGGGCAAGGTCAACCCTAGTGATGAGAGGGGCATCTGGCCTTTTTAACCCTTTATTGATGTAAATGGGAATGTCACCTGGTCCAAAAGGAGGGGATGTTCCTCCAGACTTACAGAAAGAAAATTCCCAAGAGACCACTAAGTTGAAATCCCTATTCAAGGAGAGAGGGCAACTGTAACAGATCAGTTAAATCCTGGTCAGCACATTGACTTAATGGACAAAATCTCATATTCTGCTTTGAATTGACGGTTAAGTCTGATAATTAAAGACTGGCAGAGGAGCTGATCAGAATTGGAGTCATTGATAAGAATAAGAATTTGGGAACAAAGAATGATCCAGTAGAATGCACCATCGGCTTCCCAAATTCTCTGAATCATGGTTAAATAGGATATGGAGCTTTTGTGTATATCAATTTGGTCATCATTTGAAATCTTAGGTTAAAGGAGCCTAGTTCAATGGGCTTTAAAATGCTAGAAAATGGAAAATGATATCAGAGAATATAATTTTATTTTTCTAAAATTTATCGTCATTTCAGTAAACATCTGCTAGCTTGTTTAAAGTACTTTACTGAAATAATATATATAACTTTTATCTGGAAGATGAGCTCATCAAGCGATCTGGCCAAGCGTTGGCCTCATTCTTGATGCTATCATAGAGACAGACGCTGCTGTTGGCATGCAGCATTGCTAGTACTAAAGTTTGGGAATATGTCACAACAACCATAAATGGCGTGCAGGTTTTGGGGTGGATTCTACTGAGTTGTCAGTTTTGTTTGGTGACATGGCTTGTACTTCCCAACTCCTTTGTAGCGTACTAGTGCAAACCCACACCATTATAAAAAACGACTTCAAATACCTATTCCCTGTCATGTAGGGCCCCCATGAGGAGGTGGTGGTCTCAGGAGGGGAGGTATAGTACCAGCATTTATTGACCTTGGTTAAATTAGGGTTCTCAGGGGTCTTTTTATTGTATGAGGTGGGGCAGTTATGGGGATGTGATAGCAAAGGTGGTGGAAATATTAGTGATGACAAGATCAAACAATGATCGAGTGGCTCTGTCCAAAGAGGTGCTGGAAAAGATTCACCAGGTAATAGAACAAGTCCATTTCCAAGTGCATTTGGCACATGTGACAGGGGGAAGCCCCTTTCTCTCTCAAAATAGCCCTGATTGTGGATGTATTACCTTCAGACTTAACAGGATGGGTGTAGGAACTAATCAAAGAACAAGGCCACCTACAAAAGCTCCATGGATGAGTGTGTAGATCTGATTGACCCATGCGGCTTGCATGTATGAGGCAAAGGATGAAGCATGGTTGGTGCTCCTGATGGTCATCCAGGGGTGTCGCTCGGGGAGGAGTATGCATAAATTTTCTATACATTGGCGAAACTAGCCTGGTTGGAGATTCCCAATCCTCACAAATTTTCCATTAAGGGTTACATGCATATTTGCTGGCGGCCATGGCAGCAGCAAAATTATTGATAATTCTGACACAAGAGGTCGTGTTTGCTTTGCAGATTGAGAAGCAAATGGCACTAGCTCTGGTCCAGTATGAGAGCTTCAAGTTACTAGGTAAAGGTCAATCTCCAGCTAGTGGTCGACCCAATCAAGGGGCTGGCATACAGTCCAATGAAATTTCGGAAATGTACAAAGAGTAGAGCGGCAAGGGAATGTGGTGGAATCACATAAAATGGCGAGCCAAAGACACGAGAAAAAGGATGTTCCCAAGTTAATCATCACCCTTAAATTCGTAATTTAAGAATTTACTCAAAATTTTTTGCCTCTTTGTTTTAACCACATTACTTATCCCAGTGGTGTTTTATAAGGATTGAGAAACAGAGGGCAAGATGGCCCTGGTAGATACAGAGGAAGAAAAAGTATTTTGATCTTTCGTTTGATGAAAAACTGAAGCTGCAAATTCAGGAGGGACTGGAAGTGGTGTTTGATGATGCATCGTGGAGGGCTCCCTCATGGCGAGTAAGCCCACAAATAGGGGTGCAGCAGAGTCCATTCAGATTCAGAGAGAAGTTCTTTGTGAGAGAGAATTTGGATTATATGGTGGTTCTGGGGATGCAATGGTGGCATCAGTTTTGACCCCAGATTGACTTACCTTTCTGTACTATTACCTTGAACATGAGGAGAGGCCATCCATGAGATGGAAATTGATGGTTGGTGAGCTTAAGTCAGAAAAATCCAAGGGCGTGGGTGTTATGCAGGCAGAGGAGTTGCTGGCAGAATACCACGAGAATGTGGGGGTATTTGGCTGAAAAAGGATTCGCCATTTTTCCCACTGCCCATTCATATTTTCATCTTAGATTTGAGGAAGGGTCCAATTTTCCCAGTGGATATCCGGTTTACCCACTGAATGAACTAGCAAAATCAGCGGTGGAAGAGCATGTAAGTTTGATGTTGAGCGAGGGCTGATTGAGCCATCAAAATCTGCCATTGTGTCACCAGAACTTCTGGTACCTAAGGTAAGCGGTGATTGTGGCTGTGTGTAGACTTCCTGTGGCTCAACGCGATTAGGGAGCCAGATAATTGTCCTATGCCCTTGATGGAGGATATCCTCCTGATGGTCACAGGGTACTATATTTGCAAAGCTTGATCTTGCAGACGCCTTTAAATAAAGTAGCCATGATACTGGAACATCAAAAATATATGGCATTTAAATGGCACTTAGGGATGAATATAGTATTAATAGGTGACATTTGGGTTGTAAAATGCACCAGCGATGAACCAGCGGATGATTTATTAAGTTCTAGTTGGGATGATTTGCCGTTTCTTTATTGTATATATGGATGACATTCTCATATTTATCTATTTACAAGATGAGCATGTACATGATGTGCGCGAGGTTCTGGAAGTGCTGGCCAAGATGGGTTTGCAGTGTAAGCCCTCAAAGTGCAAGTTTAACCAAAAAAATCATTAGGGTTCTTGTGCAATGTAAAGTTTGGAAATGAACTTGGGTATTCTCTGAAAAGCTTCAGGAAGTTCGCGCATGGAGGGACCCAACAGATCAAACAGGAGTATGGAGTTTTTTTGGGGGGGATAATGAATTTTATCCAGAAGTTTTTGAAATGTCTGTCACAAATGGCTCTGCCACTTATGCGGATGATGCGGGATATACAATTCATTTGGGGAGAGGAGGAGAGAGAGTTCAATTTGTTAAAAAAGAAGCTCCATTTGGTGCCTGTTCGGGCTCATCTGGACACCAAGAAACCTTTTTGGTTGATATGAATGCATCAAATTACGCTGTGAGGGCAGTATTGTTATAAAAGGAGTATTAACTGGAACACCCTGTGTGCTACTTTATCTGAAAGATGATCCCAGCGAAAACAAATAATCCATTATGTGACAAGGAATTACTGGTTGTGGTCTCAGCTTTGCAGGAATGGAAGCACCATCTGCTGTGTGTATAGCACTCTTTTGAGGTCCAGATGGACCATTGATTGCCAGCATAATATTGCATACTAAAAAGATGAACCAACGCCAAGCCTGTTGGCATGTGGAGCTAGTCCAATACAATTTTTTTGTAGAGTACTGACCAGGATCAGTCAACACCATAGCCGATTGTCTGAGTTATGATGCAGGGCTGGCTTATAAGAAGATGGAGTTGGAGGGTATAAGTCTGGGGGAGCGACCCTCCGTTTGGATTGGGGGGTGTTCCCTTTCCCATCCAAGAAGGGTCAAGAAAGCTAGCGGCCCCCTCGTCTCCCAGGGCAACCTCACTCATGTGGTTGACAAGCAGTGGGTTACTGCTTACCATTTAAGGACCTTGCCACTCATTCCAGTATTAACTTAAAATGAATTATTACTACAAATAAATGGGATTTGTGCCGAGCTATTGGAGGGTTGGCAGTCTCATTGAACAAAAGGTTCAAATGAAGTTGATGTCCACAAGCCTTCAGCATCAAGGCCATATGCCCCAGACAGTCAGCAATAAAGCTTAACAGGTGCATACTTTTGACAAATAAAGCGTTTAAGTTTGAATCTTTGGCAAAGCTCGCCGATGGCATCAGGTCAATGGGAAATGCTGCTGCTAGTTTAGAACTCCACTGGAAGCATCAAAATATATGTCTGATATTCCTCACTTGGTTTAATGGATGCTGGAGCAACCAGGTTCAGGTGGGCTGTCCATCCAAAAGCACATTCCTAACCTCATGGGACCACCCCTATGTGGGGTGGCCATGGAAGGTTCTGGCTTCCTGTCAGGCAAGACTCTTTTGCTCCAGTCATTGAAGCCAAAGAAAATTGGCAATTTTGGCATCCGTAGTTGAACGTACAGTGACTTGACCACTGCCAATACCTTTGAAGTTGGTTCCAATTAAGTTCGTTTTACCTCTCTTGCTCAAAATACTCCAGGTTATGCTGAACCTTGTTGGCTCCAATCCCATGCTCTCCTAAGATATTCCCTAAATCAATCATCTATTTAGCATTCATAACACATTGAGAAAATTGACAATTGATCCTCTTTATTAAAAATTCAATAAAAGGCTTTCCGCGGAAAATTTATTTAAATTAGATGATAATTTCCTTGCCAAGCCCCAGTGGCATTTTCAATGTGACCCCGCAGCCCATGTATTGACTAGATCATCCCAACCATATTCTTTGTAGTAACATTAATTAAGACACTTGGCCTATTGTGTCAAGGCCTTTATGAATTTTTCTTTGATCTCGCAACTCCCTACACCAAGGCCCATTGGCCTTGAGGGTGCAACAGCTTGGTTCTTTACCAGGTTGATTGTTGCACTCGTGGCCTGTTGGCCCTCCATTATCAATCATTTTTATATTAATTAAACCGTCATTTGAGTGGCAATGCCCCTAGCATTCTGGCTCGCCTTTTGGGTGCATTTGCATCCCAACTGGCAGGCTAATCTAAACTTTATCTGCTATTGCCATGACATAATTGATCATACATTGGTTCCAGCCATTTACGCCCTCCTTGCCAAGATGGTGAAGCAGCGGTCACCACCTCCCATATGAATGTTTAGTCAGTAGTCTGACTTCTGTTAGTTGTCAGGTCAATTGCTGACCTTATAAACAGCTCCCAGATGGCTTTGGAGGAATTCCTTCATGGTCAAATTGCTCCACTACCATCTGATTTTCCCTTGATCCACCCTTAAAATGGGAACTTCATGATTGGATTTTACAAAATGGCTTCAGATTCGGTTTCCAAAGTTGAATCAGTATCCATATAGAGTCACAATCCTGATGGCACCCCCTCACCTGAGTTGGTGTGTTCCAGTTCACCTGTCTTTAAAATCTCCTTATTGTCTGCAGAAATGACCAAATCCGTTAATAAATAAAATACCGCTTACTTTTTAATATCAGTGAAATTTCTTATTAGGACTCACCAGGTGTCCTTTAAGGCCTTGGTCAACACTAAAGCAGTGGGAAACTTCATGAGTCTGGAGTTAGCCCAGCAGCTAAATCTAGACCTGGACTTGGGCCAGCAGTGTTAGTTGGCTTTTCGGCTTCTCAGACATCCTACAAAGTATGGCAATAGTGCCTTTCTCAGTTCACCAGTTTAGTTTTTGTGATTGCTTCTTGGTAATGCCTATCCTTGTGTTCCCAGTGATTCTGGGTGTGGGTTGGTGGCGTTGGCAGCACGTGAGTATACACCTGGAATCTAACATGCTGTCATTCTCAAATGATCAGGTGGAGGGCGAGTTTCAATTGTTGGATACCATTACCATAGCTCCAGGCCAGGTATCAGCTACATTACTCATAATTCTCAATGGCCTTCCACCAGATATCTCCACTGTGTTGATGGGCTATCAGAGCATCTTTGATTCCAATAAGGCTAACCGCCTTCCCCACATACAGAATTCGATTTAAATTTTGGACAACAGTAGAGGTGGCAAACATAAATTGCCTACTGTGCCCACCTAAGGCAGAGGAGGAGGCTGTCCTAAATGCATGGTTGGATGACATTCTATATAAGGGGTGGCTGTTCAAGGAGACCTCCACAGTTGCCTCTACCATCATATTTGCCAAGAAGGCCGATGGTTCCCTCCATCCTTGTGTGGATTATGGGCACCTCAACAATATCACAGTACATGCTTCTTACCCCTTGCCATTGGAACAGACAATCAGCCAAGAAATTGCAAAATCGTGAGTGTTTTAAAACTTGATCTGGTTAACGCTTTTAATCAAGTTCAAGTGATGGAAGGTCAGGAAAGGCTTACTTCTATCCAGACAAAATGAGGAATATTCTAATTTTGAGTGGTGCCTTTTGGGCTGAAGAACGCTCCCACAACCTTCTTAAAGATGATTGATAGTATGCTTGCAGATATCCGGCTTATCTGTTCAATCGCATATATTGATGACATCATGTACATTTACCCTCCCCTGAACAACATTCAAAGGATTTAAAGGCGGTAGTGGCTGTACTGCATAAGTCTAGGTTGTCTGTAAAGCCATCAAGATGCGAGTTTTATCAGGAATATGTCACCTTTTTGAGTAATCTCATCTGAAGGATGAGTACTCCATCCCGCCCAGAAAATCTGATGCCATCCCTGAGTGGCCAGCTCCAACGACTCAGAAGCAATTGAGAAGCTTCTTGGGTACCATTATATTCCTGAATAGTTCTTTCTGCGCTCTCCCAGAAGCTGCCCATCTCAGCCCACTCACGGGCAAAAAAGTTCCATTTCATTGGACGCCCATGTTCCAGCAGACATTTGATTCAATTTGATATGTGTTTTTGTCACCTCCCATCATTAAGCATGCGGATCCTACAAACCCCTACATTGTTGCGTGTGATACATCTTCTGCATAGTTATGGCTGTCTTGCATCAAGAGCACGTCAGGTTGGAACAATCAGTTGCATATATTCCTTCAGGTTTATTCCTCAAAGCAATCATAAGCCATTTACAATAAGGAGTTGGCAGCCATGGCTTGGGCCCTGACCCCATGGCGGTATCTCTTGCAGGGCGCTCATCATGAGTTGACTGTGCTTATGGACCACCAAGCTCTCCTCTAATCTGCAAGCCGCAGATGTTGCACACCAACAGGCCCAAACCTACCAGGATTTGTGCAGTTAGAACTTTAAATATGAGCTTTTAAAAGGAGCGTTAAATATCCTCCCCAATTTCATAAGCCGCAACCCCCCTCATAGTCCAGCTGACTCAGAGGAGGCAGATCTCATCATGGTCATTCCCTTTACTTAAATATTGTATCTTGTCCCTCCCATGGTTTTGGCATCTGGTCTAGCTCCAGATGCACCATTGATTTCATGAGTATTAGCAGCACAGACACCATGTGCCAAAAGGGTGGAACTTTTGTAGAGGTTGTACCTCCCTTACTACAAGCATTCCCTCTATTCTCTGGCTGAGGGGATCCTCCAATTTCAGTAATGGGTGTGAAATTCCACCTCTTCTCTGAGCTGATGCAATTCAGGCTCATCATGATCCTCCCACTGTTGGTCACCCAGGGAATAAGAAGTGTATTTATTTTATTAAGAGTACCTATAAACGGCCGCGCTTGTTAAAGGATGTCCCAGTATGGATCACAGACTGTGTAACTTGTGCATGGGCCAAATTGGACCAGACTGGTAGAAATGTCTCTTACATCCTTTGAAACAAGAAGAGGGCCCATGGACATTGGTGTCCATTTATTTTATTTTTTGAGCTCCCCAGCTCCAAGGGGTTTACAGCGGTTATGGTGGTTGTAGACCGCTTTACAAAAACCTCCTTGTTTATCCCATGCTCTTCCTCCATCACTTCCAAAGAAACTGCCCACCTATTTGTGCGTCTTATGTTCCTAAATATGTAGGCTCCTGCAAGAAATTGTCATCAACCGCAGGCCACAATTTATGGCGCTTTTTTGACCAGCTCTTGGTAATCATGGATATTGCGCTTTGCTGCTCTACCACTTTCTATCCACAGTTAGATGGTCAAACTGAATCGAATCAATCAGATCTTGTAGCAGTACCTGCGGTGCTACGCTTCAGACGCTCAGGATACTTGGGAGACAAACTTCCCCTCACACAGTTTGCGTACAATAATGGAAATATGCATCTTTGGACTTCTCCCCATATGAAGCGAGCTTAAGATTAAATCCATCGTTTTCCGTTGGTCCATGCCTTCTCTCAGAAGTACCAGCTGCTGACGACCAAGCTCAGCACATTTCAGCCCCAAAGTCCCTGGTTTAGGAGCATTTAAATAAAGCCATATGTGATCACAAAATGTTTGCAGATTGGATGAGACTACTGGCTCACAAAATAAAGGTGGGCTTACACGTCATGCTCAACACGCACTACTTGAGGATGCAGGTGCTCTCACACAAGTTTTTAAGTGAACACTAAGGCCCATTTTGTGGAAGAAGACTTAGGATGTGGCGCCTACAGTCTAGAAATGCTTCCTCACTGGAAGCAACATCTGGTGTTCCATGTCTCTCAGATGTCCCCGTTCAAGGGGGCAATTAAATCAGCATCAGAGCCCATTGTGATTGAGGGAGTGGGGAAGCTGAAGTTGAGGGTATCCTGGATTCCAGCAGATCACGTTGTTCAGTACAATATTTAGTCATATGGAAAGGTTATTAGGCCTATGAAAATAGCTGGATTGGCGCGCAGGACTGAGCCAACTGCTCAGAGCTTATTGAGGCTTTCCATGCTAATCATCTGGATGCTCCCTGTCCTCCCCCCAAGATTGCTATGCTAATGGTGATTAAGTTGCCAAAAGCCCATAAGAATGTGGCCCTCGCTCAATTTACTGTTGAGGCGACCCCTTTGGCAAAAGGGAATGGTAATGTAAGTTAGGGGGAGCGCCCACTCCGTTTGGATTGGGGGTGTTCCCTTTCCCGTTCAAGGAGGGGCCAAGAAGGCCAGCGGCCCCCCTCATCTCCCAGGGCAACCTCGCTCATGTGGTTTACAAGCAGTGGGTCACTGCTTACCTTTTGAGGACCCCACCACCCATTCCAGTATTAACTTAAGACGAATCATACTATGAATAAAGGGGATTTGTGCTGAGCTAATGGAGAGTTGGCAGTCTCATGGGACAAAAGGAACAAATGAAGCCAATTTCCACAAGCCTTTAACATGAAGGCCAGATAGCCCCAACCAGTTGGCAACAAAGCTAAAGGGCACATACAGCAAATAAAGCGTTTAGTTTTGAATCTTTGGCAAAGCTCGCCGATGGCATCAGGTCAATGGGAAATGCTGCTGCTAGTTTAAAACCTCCACTGGAAGCATCAAAATATATGTCTGATATTCCTCATTTGGTTTAATGGATGCTGGAGCAACCAGGTTCAGGTGGGCTGTCCATCCAAAAGCACATTCCTAACCTCATGGGACCACCCCTATGTGGGGTGGCCATGGAAGGTTCTGGCTTCCTGTCAGGAAAGACTCTGTCGCTCCAGTCATTGAGACTGAAGAAATGGGCAATTCAGGAATCTGTGGAAAAACTAACATTGACTCAGCCTGTTCCTGATACTTTCAAAAGTCAGTTTTAATTAAGTTCATTTTCCTTTATCTCTCTCAAAGTTACCAGGTTAGACTTAATCTTGAGGTCCCAATCCCACGCTTTCCTAAGCTATTCCCATTTTATTTATTTATTTGAGGCATTCCAACCAGGGGACAGACATTACTGAAAGTGAGAAAGAAAGAAAGCATTGGCATGAAACCTGAGCAGGGTCAACTCCATCAAAGAAAGTTTTTCACCACTAGATTGGGACTCAGATTTTTCTGGTTACATCATGGGTAAGGTTTTCGCGGTAATATACCTACTGACCGCCAATAGCTTCCTTCAGCTGGTACCCCAATTGATGTGCATAGAGTGGGAATCGAATTTTCAACCTTCAGGTTGGTAGCCATATGCCCTACCAACTCGCCTTCCACCCCATTATTTTTCAAATTAATCATCTATTTAAGCAGAAATAACACTAAGAAAAAGAAGGTTGATTCTCTTTATTTAGAATTCAATAAAAATCTTCCCAAGCTCCAATTTATTTAAATTTAAGTGAAAATGTTCCCCTGCAAAGCCCCTGTGACATCTGCAATGTGGCCCCACGGCCCACGTATTTACTGGGTCATCCCAGTCATATTCCAATAGTAACATTCGTCAAAGCCACTTGGGCCTATTGTGTCAAGGCCTTTGAAAATTTTTCTTCAATCTTACAAACTTTCTACATTCAGGCCCATTGGCCT
This sequence comes from Massospora cicadina, assembly GCA_022478985.1. Classification (NCBI taxonomy): domain Eukaryota; kingdom Fungi; phylum Entomophthoromycota; class Entomophthoromycetes; order Entomophthorales; family Entomophthoraceae; genus Massospora; species Massospora cicadina. The sequence goes on from JAKSZP010001380.1 coordinate 12,166, forward strand.
TGAGGTTAAAACAGCTTGGTACTTCTCTGGGATGTTTGTTACACTTGTGGCCTGTTGGCCCTCCATTATCAATCATCTTCCTATCAATTTAAACGTCATTTAAGTGGCATTGCCCCTGGCATTCTGGCTCGCCTTATGGGTGCTTTTGCATCCTGACTGACAGGAAAGTTTAAACTTTATCTACCGTTGCCATGACAGAGGGGTTCAACATGATGATCATGTTCCAAGTGGACCAATTTGCAATGATTGGAAATGAAGAGAGTGAATTAGGGGAAAAATTTGGTGGAAACAGAGAAAGTCAGCATTTAGTTGTCAGTTGTGGGCTGAGACAGAGGAAGACAAACATAATTGTAGCCTTGGATGTATGGGATGAAGAATGCAATACTGTACATGATTCACGTGTGTGTGTCCTAAATCCATCATTGCAAAGGGAGGTATTGCAAGCGTCTCACAACCACCTAACGGTGGGCCATCCAGGAGTTGAAAAGATGATCAAATTGGCGCAGCGAAATTACCTGTGGCCTGGTCTTTGTAAGGATATTATGAAATACATGGTGGAATTCTTGGTTTGCGCTAGGTCAAAGCCTTCAAGGAAGCCACACACTAGTAGGTCAATCCCACAAAAAATTCCAAGCCAGTGTGGGGTTTGGTGAGTATAGACTTTATCAAAGTGTTGACAAAGGTCCAAGGGAAGATGCAGTTATGGTCATTGTCAATTGGCTGACTAACAAAGCCGAATTCTCCTGTGCACCTCTAATTTTGCAGCCAAGGATACTGCAATGATTTTTATTAATGAAATATTCTCCCATCATGGGCTCTTAGTGGAAATCATTTCAAACCGTGGTCCCTATTTGTATTAAAATTCTGGCCCAATTTGCTCAAAAATTTATCAATTTTCCCATGTAGATTTTCAGAGTATCATCCCCAATCTGACGGACAAACAGAGAAGGTAAATCAAATACTGGAAATATTTGGTGTTACATTTTAGACTGGTAAGATGATTAGATCAAATGGGTAAGGTTGGCCTAGTTTGCTTGTAACAACTATAACTATCATCAATGGGAATGACTCCATTTTTGCAAATCATGGTGTTAATCCTACATTGGATTGGGGTTCAAGTGGTGGAGTATGCCAGGGGGGCGAACGAGTTAACCTTCATAATGGTGGATATTGGGAAGAAATTATATTAAGTTTAGAACGTCCATGGCGCAGTAGAAGCATTATTTGAACTGACAAAGAGTGTCATATCTGCTATGTGATCCAGGAGATTGGGTGTTAGTGATGGCCAAGAACTACGCTTTACTGGTGAGAAGGTGTAAGCTTGGCCAAAAACTTTTATGCATCTCAAAGTATTTGACTATTAATAAGATCATGTTTGAGCTGGAGCTTCTGGAAGGGTCAAAGGCCCATCCAGTGATTCAGCCTCACATTTTTGAGAGTTCCAAGGAAGAGGATCAGAGAGGCCTGTACTACTGAACACTCAGGAAGAAAATGACCAACAATATAAAGTGGAGCGGATACTAGATATGCGATGGGTGAGAGCCAGCAAAAATTCTTTATAAATGAATGGGGTATCCAGTATTGGAAGCAACATGGCAGATGATGGAGGAATGTGCATTTTGCCTAGAGAAGATATGGGAATTTCAGGCCTCACAGGGTGGATGATTTAACGAATCATGTATAGCCTAATCCACACGTCATCCTAGTAAATGAAATCCCAAATTCCGCCATGAATTTAGAGGTTAATATGTTAATTCAAGCCAGACAGAAAAGTGTATCAGAATTTGGGTCTTTAGTAAGAAGTTTGAAAGATTTAGGAACAAAGGATGATCCAGCAGTATGCATCACTGGCGTCCCAAATTCTCTGAATCATGATTAAATGGGATATGGAGCTTTTGCGTACAATGATTTGGTCATCGTTCAAAAGCTGAGTAAAGTAGCCTAGTTTAGTGGGATTTGCAATGCTATAAATAGGGAAAAAAACTGAGAAATAATTTCATTTTTCTATGAAATTTAACATCATCAACAAATATTTTCTAGCATATTAAAAACTATCTAATAAAATTAAAAAACTATAAAATCTTATTCCAGAAGATGAGCTCAACAAGCAAGCTGGGCCAAGCGTTGGCTTTGGTCTTAATGCTATTATAGATTCATATTCTGCAGTTGGTATGCCGCATCATTGTTACCATAGTTCAGGAATATGCTGTGACATCCAGAAATGGTATGCGGGTTCAGGAGTGGATTTCTGCCAGGTATTCAGTTATGTGGTAAGTAACATGGCTTGTAATTCCAAAGTCCTTTGTAGCATACTGGCGCGAGCCCACCCATTATAGCAACAATGTGGCGATGATGGCCACTATGCCCAGTCATTGTATATCCCAAGAAATATGGAACTTGGTAAGCGGCAACTATTAAAAGTGATAAAATTTGAACTAGAAATTTTTTGAGTGGGAATTTGTTAATTAAATAAAATTGGAAAATTGACTAACAACTGTACCTGTGGGGGATGGTTGTCTTAAGTGATAGGGGCTTGGGGAGTAAATCTACTTTAAATGAACTGAGGTTAGAGCAAACTCATTCAAACATGGCAGCTAAGTATTTTTCAACTACTTTAATGGCAAATTGATTTCCTGATAGCAAGCTAACTCACTCAGATTTTCCCCCTAAAATTTCCCTCACAGTTTAATTCTTCTTGGCAGGTCAGCAATGTTTTGTTCAGCGGGTGACTGGTTGCACCTATGTCTAAGATACATAGGGACAATCTCATTGGGTATCAAATGGATTTTATGTCCTTAACCACTTTTTTTAGTACTAGATGGTCCTATGTCCTTAACCTACTGAGGTTGGACTTATCTATTCTGGCGGAAGAGAAACGACCTTATAGGGTTTTGAACCATATAGTACCATGGACAGTGTGATTCCACCGCACCTCAATTTATTTTAATTAAATAGCCCCATCATTGGGACAAAAATTGTTGTGGGGAGATATGCTCACCATTTCCCTCTAGCAGTAGCCCCTCGTCACTGCCACCTCCATAAACACCCCTGATCTGCTGCAACAACACTTTTGTGAGGTAAGGGGAAAAAGGCAAGTTGTAAGTGGTACGCCATTATCCATCTCACATCCACCACATAAGCCAAATTGCCCTGGGTTACAAGAGGGGAGCTGCCTTCTGCAGCCCCTTCTTTGTGCAGAAAGGAATTACTCATAATTGAGGTTCAGGGGGTGCTCCCATGGACTTGCATTATCCTTCCCTCTTTGAACAGGGGATCACCACCAGGGACTTGAGTGAGCATGATGTTCTTATAATCTTTCAGAAACTTAAGAGTCAAGTTCATTGCAACCTTCAGGGGCTGACAGAGAGCTTCAGGATACCAAGCGTGAAATGTCTCCACTAACTCACCACAATTGGCACAGTCCAAGTGCTGACCAACTATTTTCATATGCTGGGAACCCATTCCAGGCCACTAGATATTGGACTGACTGATGAGATTTCTGGGAAGTTAAGATTTCCTAAACCTCAGCCTACTCCAATCCCTCTTCCACAATAGGCTCTGGATCCGCTGGATCCTTCCCTTTAAATGAGGACAACTGGGAAATGTGAAAAATGGGGTGCTGTTTCCTGTGGGCCAAAAGCTTCAACTGAAATACACCGTTGCCCAAATATGCCTCCACCACATGGGGACCAGAGCATTTTCTGGAAAATTTTTGGGAGGGCGCCTGCATCCACAGGTGGGGCATGTTTAATATGACAGAAGATCCCGCCATGATTTAATGGGCTGGGAGACATTTCTGGTCCAAGAAACATTTGTAATTCTTGATGTTCTTGGTCATATGCTCCTGAACCATGGACTGGCGCTCCAAATATGGTGCGCATGATATTCTGAAGCTAGAACTTCTGGACAAATAGATGATCTAATAGAAAACGAGGGATTATACCTCAGCGTGGCATCATATGATGAGAAACAAGTAGATGCGTGCATACCTTTATTATATATGAATTGAGCCAATGGAAGGTCATCAGAGAAGGTGCTCTGCACGGCCATGGCATAACAGAAAAGATATTGTTTGAGAATCTGGTTATCCCTTCCATTAGAACATCTGAATGAGGATGATATTCAGTAGAGCAGCATGACTTAATCTTTAAGATCACCAGGAGTCTAGTCCAAAACCGTGCCATAAACTGTGTCCCCCAATCATTTACAATCTCCTGAGGTAAGCCAAACATCAAGAACAATGCCGCATGAAGAGCTGGACTTTCTTTTTTAGAGGTGATGGCTGACAAACAAGTGATGAAGAGCGAGAACTTGCAAAAAAGTCCACAATCAACATAGTCACCATAAACCCATTGGAAATGGGAAGCTCAATGATGATATTGACTAAAAACAAGGTCCACAAACCCTCAGCCTGCTGCAGGGGATGGAGAAGACCATTTATAACTGTCATCCAGTTCAGCCTGTGTGCATGTCATGCAAATTGCGATCCATGATGGATTATTCTTGGAAATGCCTAACCATTTTTATGTCCAAAAGGTAATTCAAGAAATTTTTTTACCCAGGTGTCCATCCGCTGGGGGGTTGTGGTGAGCCCAAATAATTTCATTGCGTTTTGAGGTGGCACCCACAGGCATGACCTTAACTGAATGATCCCCTCTATCAACAAATAATGCTACCACTTATGTTTTGGAAGTGCCAGCTGGTCCAATAACTTCAATCCCTTCTAGCAGGCTGTTTGACCTGCCAGTACCTGAGAGACTAAAAGACCGTCTGGGATCAATCTGCCACTGAAACTTTAGGAGGAGTAATGGCTTTTATCTGTGTTAGTGGAATTACTGTGGTTAGCTCCTGCTCATCTGCCTCTGCCAGATTCAACGTAGGGTTGTGACTCAAAAAGTTTGGACAAACATTCAAAGTCCCTTTTATAAATTTAAAACTAAAGGTAAAACTACAGTTGTTGTAATACGCTTAGTCCTGATGATGCATCAGCTTCTGCAGTTTTTAAAAAAAACATACGGACCTGATGATCCATCCTCACGGTCACTCATGCTGCATGTCCTGTGGAAAGTACTGCCATTGGTAAGAGACCACACCACGGCGGCCAAATCCTTACAATAAATGGCCCAGGACTGTTCAGACAAAGTAAATTTTCACAAAAAATATGTGACCAGGTGTTTCATATCATCATGATCTTGCAACAATACCGCCCCCACAGTGGCAGATGAAGCTTCACATGCTATGATTAACGACTTGGTGAGTTCCACATGTTTGAGAATGGGAGGCGCCAAAAACACCTTCTTGATGGCATCAAACGCCCACTGGCAATCCTCTATCGATCAGAATGGAACATTCTTCCTGGTCAGGGGTGATTTGGTGCAGCCAGTTGTTAGAGGGAGGGGAAATTTTTCAGAAAAATGATTATGCCCAAGAAGCTCTGCAACTGCTTCTGGGTCATTAGAGTGGGCAAATTGAGTATTGCCTTTTACTTACTGTGAGGAATAGCATAACCACTTTTAAGGACTAGATTAACCAGAAAGATAACCCCCTCCCAGAAAGACTCACCCTTTTTGGGCTTTACATATTAATACGCCTTGTGAAATGCAATCAGCACCGCCTCCAGGTCCTTCTCAAGATGCTCTGGAGGCGGGGAATTCATGAGGATATCATCAATGTAAGCACTGAGAAGGTGAACCTGAGGTCACCAAGAACATTATTGATTATCTGCTGTAATGTTGCTAAAGCTTTTTAGTATAAAAGGCATCACGTGGAACTAGAATATTCCCCTTATGGTATGAATCACCATAAGCCACTTTTGGCCATCTACTACCTGATCTGGAAAAATTTATTTGCAAGATTGAGCTCTTAAAAACTTAGAATTTTGCAATCTCTTGTCCAATCATCTGCTCAAGGGGAGTTGGTAGGTGTCCAATTTTTAATCAGATAAATTCCTCTAACAATCGATCGTTATTTGTGATGAAATGGCCAATCCCAGAGAAATGACTCATTAATTGAATTTTGTGGTTGCTTTAATGATTTCTTAGTAAGTTGCTCCCCAATTTTGCTGAGCCAAATCAGCATTCTGAAGAGATGGGAAGATAGGTTTGGTTGGGGCCAATCACTGGCCCCAAATTGGTATACAGATTACTGGGAACTAGTAGCTGAGGATGATCCAATTATATTAATTTTTAAATGTTGGCAGAACCAGCGATCCCAATTTCAGAGCGGCTGAGGTTGTTTCCAACACCTAATATATAATGAGCTATCACCTGAGTAGGGCGATACCCCTATTAATGAACTAGGAGATTCAAAACGTGTCATTGGCAATAAGCCAAGATATTCCAGTATACCAAGCGGCCAAATATGTTTATGGTGCATTATTACTAAGTTAAAATTAAATTCATATTAATTTATATCCAATAAATATATGGCTCACCAGCGGCTGAAAGCTGAATATGAGCTGAAACTATTATTTGGACATCGGGAAGGATGGGACAAGAGGGTCAACACAGGGAAGCGAGAAGTGCAGCAGAAAGAAGAGAGAGTGGTTGGAAGATCCTTATTGAGCCAATAGGTCAGTGAGTGGCGCAGTAGCCCAATGTACATATAAATACCTGGTGCTTCCCTTTCAATAAAACATCTCCCTTTGTCTATTCTACCTTTTTATACAAGTTTATGTTTATTCTTGCTGGTTGGGGGTTAGGCTGGGGGATCCCCAAAATTCGTGAATGACATTCCAAGGGGTCAGCTGGCACTATAGGCCCCAATGCCTAAGGTGAAATAGCAAGAGTCAACCAGTCTTCATACTGGTTGGCCTGCCGACCAGCAGAGCCCACTGTCACTGGAAAAGCAATTTTCTGACAGTAGGGATCGTGAACAGTGATATTATTCAAACGCCAATAGCTAACTCAGGGGTGCAATATATAATCAGCCTTCTGAGCAAAAACTATAGGTAAGCAATGAAGAATATTTCCTTTAACCCACCCTCTTTTGAGCATATCATCAAACCACACTTCAATGTCTTGTACACCTGCGCCATGTAGGGAAACAAAAGTAAGCTGATGTTGATCACGACTACCCTCAAATGGAAATCCAGTCATACTCAAATTGTGGCATAAAGTGATTAGCTTTTTCAGATCAAATATATCTTGCTATTTTATTAATGCTTGAGTAAATCTGGCAGAAGATTGCCAGAGAGAGACGACATGATGGAACTCTTCCCTTATTCCATCATAAGCATATTTTTTTTATTTAACCAAGGCAAGCTGACCAGGGGATGGACATTACTGAAGCTCAAAGAGCTAAAAAAATGAACAAACAGACATACCCAAACTGAGTGATTAACCACCCAAAAGGAGCAGGTGAAACACAACCCAAAGAGAATAAAACCAACCGGGTGGGACAGCAACGAATCACTCATCTCACCATGGTGGAATGGGAAGGGGAATTGGGTGGCTTATCCTTGGAATCAGATTCAATATCAAGGCAAGTATGTGGGCCAAGGCGGAGAGCAATGGTGTTTGGTGATCAGCGACATCGGGAGTGAGTTGTCTGATGGATAGCTGGTTGTCAAACTTACCTATATCAAAAATTGCACCTAAATATTTGGAAAGACAGTCTTCCGCTTGAAGAAAGATGGAAGGAAGCTAGTATAATAAAGCTGCGGTGGCGCAGGTGGTTTTTGTCTTGGCCTGCAAAGTGATAGCAACTTTCTCGATGGCAGCATTTGCTTGTTTTTGGAGGTTTAGTATGTTACCTCTGACTTGCAAGGCAAATGCCAGAGCAATAAATGGGATGAGGGAGACCCTTGGCAAGTATCACTACTGACGAATTGGTCATCTCACAGATGTCAGTGTTATCTGGGATTTCAGCTGCAGCAACAGCGAGCTGGTGGTCATAGTGGAACACACCGGCGCTTGATAAGGGGGTGTAAAAACGCCAAGGGATCTGAATGGGGTGCTGAACCTGTATAAATTCTTTGATTGGGGTATCTGATTCTCCAATTACATTGCCTATTTCATTGGTTTCATCCAATGAAGTCCAAGCATTCAGGTTATATTGGAAATCAGGGTTGGTAATTTATGGGCTGTGACTGTCAATTGAGAAATAACGTGGGATCAAACCATCATCCAAGCTGTCTCCTGATTGGTTGAAGCACATGTGGCACCGGACTAAGGAGGGGCCTGATTGGCAGCTGCTGGCGCACATTGGCTGCAGGTTTTGTGGTAGGGGGAATGATTGTTCCCCATGCCAGAAAGGCAGTGGAGTGTGTGGCATATTAGGGGCCAGACAAAGCAACGGAGGTCTGGTGATTGCAGAAAGATAGGGGCATTTATGCTTTAAGTGATCCAACTCAAATCAGGATGGACAGATAGTCTGTCCACCCTTGACATGAGACCAGAATAGTTGGTCGGGGGTAGAGAGAATGATGGCGCGTGGGAATCAACAAGGCAATTTTTTATAATTCATGCTAATCGTGGTAAATGCTTGAGGTCCAGCAAGACGAGCTGCCTCATTGGGGACCACAAACTGAAGGATGGGGTTGAAGCTGTACATGGCCAAGCCTTCCATAAGCTCCTGATAAAAAACTATAGGGGGAAGGTGAGTGGGCAAACCTGCAAACTGAACCACCATAGTGGTGTCAGCGGGGAGCCAGGTGCGCATTGTGGGGATAGGGGTGACCTGGAAAACCAGGGGAACGGTGGCCACAGTGGCAGTGTCAGCTTTGCATGTAAAGCAAGATCAAAAAACCCTTTATAAGGGCAGAAATCAATGAATCCAACCAGCAGCATCACCGCCTGGTCTAAGTCAATAATGTATTTTTTTGCATATGGGAATAATTTCCCATATTTGAGCTGAAGGCCAAAATGCAGCTGGGATTGGGGGAGAATGAGTGGGCTGTGAGGCACTTCCTGGGCACGTGCCAGGTGGGTGGCGAGATCCTTGGGCAGAATGAACTGAACTGATGTATTATTGAGACTGGATGAGCCGGTCTAAACGCGTTTTCCCACCGGATGGAATATGCTAGGTGGGGTTTTGCTGCTGCCCCACATAGAAGCAGCTGGTGGAGAATCTGAGGTCATCAGGGAGCAAACGGGGAGGTTGGCATAGGCTAAATAGGCTTTTTTCCTTTCTTTTAATTAAAATCGCTCAAAAGTTACTGTAGGAAACCAGCTGAGTTTGGCTCGCTGGTGCTTTTACACCGCTGGATTTCACAAAGATTTACATAAAATTTAAAATAGAGCACTATAAAAATGGGATTTTTATGAATTTTAATTATAAGCATGGGGGTAAAATGAAAAGCGATCCCTCTCAATATCTGACTGATTAGTATTTAACTGTTTTGAGGGTTGGGGGAATTTGAGGATAGTTTGGAATAGTTTCAATGCATTTTAAATTAGGAAATATGGTATACTCGCCTATTAGATTGTGGGAAATTTGAGCTACTCTTTGGCGAAACAATATTTTGGGATGGGGTTTTGAGGCAGAATGTGCCCATATGGTAATATCTTGATGTATTTTAACCAATCACCACTTTTTAAAATACTTTCACCTTGGGGGACCTCTGCCACGTCTATAAAAAGGGGTGGTCCTCGCTTAGGTGCTTGGAAGGACCTGGTTAGGCAAGGGGAGTACCATCCAATGGTCGCCCCATGGTCTGTTATGCGTTCAGAGTAATCTGACTGCTCTATTTTATGGTTTTTGCCCATTCAGGATTCAAAATGGTGTTACCCTGATTAATGATGTTCCACCAAGAATAGGCCAGGGTGTTTTGGCTGATATCAGCATTATCCTTATTTAAATTATAAGAATCATCATCATAAACTTGCAAATAATTAACTTTTCCCCTTTTTGGCTGATTTCAACCCAAAAGATTTTTCTTTTGTAACTGAGAGGACAAATGTTTGACAGTTAGTTCAGGCAGAAAGAAATGCATTGCAAGCATATTGATAAAGGAAATCCCCCACAACAGGGTATTTTTAAGAATAGAATATTTAATCCAGCTTAATGTTCACCTGTTGCCGATGTCACCACCCCACCCCCAGAATAACTGTGAAGAGCAAGTCTGTAACTTCAGAGAACTGATCACAGAAACAGAACTGGTGCACTGAAAAATCAAGGGCACAATATTTTGTATGAAGCTCTTGGAGCAGAAGATGTGCCCAACATGAATGCTCCCACTTCCAGCTCTAATTCAAAATCCTGTGCCAGTTTTAAATAAATAAAGCTTATCGCCACTCCCATATCTACAAGTGCCTCAATTGAACCCTGTGCGCACCCAAGAAAATTTCCAGCGGCAGGAAAAATCAGCAAAATCCTGTTTATTAGACACCTTATAGGATTCTGCCAGCTTTGTGGTAATAATTTCAGAGCCTTCTGGGGAAACTGATTAATAAGGGAATATCCAGCTTCTGTAAAAAGAACCTTCTCAAACTCTTCGCACTGGGATGCTTACAACTGGGGACCATGGATTCAAGGGCACTAGGTCCATCACATGAACCGCCTCACCAACTGGATCCAAAGCAGAGAGGGGAGAAACTTTGGAGAAAATGGAGACAGAAGCTCCTACATCACCAAAACACACACCTCAGGAGCCTAGCTCGAATTGGCCACTGGTCAAGAGACAAAGGGAACGTCAACTTGTCATAAAACGCCTTACATAAAACCTCTTTAGGTGGAAATCTATTGCTCACACCAACCACCACGCCTGATGCATGCCAGACCATAGCACTAATGTAGGTTGCCACCACATACACCTGATCTAGCAAACACAAACGAGTTTCCCAGGTGAGATGATTAGCAGATGCTAGATCCAAGGATGCATGAAAATTTCTGTTAACACATCCAGTGGAACCTAAGTCCAGGTGCCTGTCCATGGAAAGCCTCCACAAATGAAGCCTTATCAGACGCCTCTGCATCTGGAAATGGAATTTGAAGCATTAACGCTGATCTCAATACTTGCTCCTGCACTACTGATGACACCAACATAATCAAAGGATCATAACTACCTCTTTGTTGGCTAAGCATAGAATCCTGCGCACCCAATGACGCACATCCCCCTCCACAGCGTCCAACAGAGCCAAACTCTGCTACACTTCTATCAGTGAGGATTAGCCACCTTTTTGGTTAAAAACTGAACCTGCAATTTAGTGAGGGAGTCCAAAACGTGGTTTTCAATTTCCACAGATGGGTTGGACAAATTTATTCCAATAGGGTGTAAGAGACTGGAACTGGAGCCTGCAGGAAAAGTTACTCAGTTAGGAGCTCTACAACCACCACATGGAAGCACCCAACTAATGCGCCCACTAACCACACAAACAGAACCAAACTGAGCTTCAACTGCAATTTTATATGGTACAAAAGACATTGAATCATCTACTTCTAACAAAAGGGTATAAATGGTGAGCACTAATTGTCAGTCAATTGTTTCACAGAGCTGGATAATGAGATTGAGACTAGCCTGCCATTCATGGTGCGTGAACACTCAGAATGAAACCCATAATGATGGGGGCATTTCCATTCATTTGATCTGATAATGGGTGGAGAGAGAAGCAATTGTGAAACAGTGGCTGATGACCACCGTTGCCACCACACTTATCAGCAACCAAGATGTGGCTGCTATGGTGACCACAGATTCTGCTGCTGTTAGTTCTTTTGGGCCCATGGGAGCCCTGAATTCGTCGTGAGGCTACAGGTTGTTGCGCATGTGGTGAAGTCAGGAAACTCCATCCAACGGGGAGAGATAATCTAACAGCAAAGATACATCCTGACGCCAAATGTCATCCAGAAACCTTGACACCCTAGAGGCCACTAAGTCAAAATCTCCATTTGAGGAGAGAGGGCAACAACGTGGTGATGATTGCCACTAGGGTCCAGTCATTATGTACCCCAGGAACATGGTATTTGGTGATAGTTTTATAAAAAGTGATGAGATTTGAACTAAAATTTTAAGCATGGGAATTGTTTATTAAACAAAATTAAAAATTGTCTGACAACCATACCTGTGGGGAAAAGCTGTCTTAAGTGCTATGGAGCTTGGGGAATAAATCTATTTTGCATGAACCAAGGGTAGCATAAACTCATTTGATTCCAGAGGATTTAATTTTGCAACTCAAGTAACGGTGAATTAATCTCCCACTTGCCAGATGACTCTCACATAAATTTTAAAACTAGATTTACCTCCCAGAGTGATTCTGCTTGGCAGGTCAGTGATGCTTCAATCAGTGGGCGAATGGTTACGCCTATGGCCAGGCCACATAGGGATGATCTCATTTGCTATTGAACAGATTTGGCGCACTTAAACCCACTGAGGTTGAACCCAATTATTTAGGTGGAAAGGAAACGCACTGGAAGGGTTTTGAACCTGATCATACCATAGACATCTTGATTCTGCTACACCTCAATTTATATAATTTACTGGCCCCCTCATGGGGACTCAAAATTGTCATAGGCGAGAGATGCCCACCTTTTTCTCTGGTGGTGGCCCCTTACCACCGCCGCCTCCACACATCCTCCTAATCTGCTGCACTAACTCCTGGGTGGTGAGGTAAGTGGGAAAAGGGGCAACTTTAAGAGGGTATGCCATCACCCACCTCTCGTCCACCACATGGGCCAAATCACTCTGGGTTATGAGAGGGACAGCTGCCTTATGCGCCCCCTCCTTCATGCAGAATTGGAATTCCTCGCAATTGAGGTGCAGAGGGTGCACACCTGTACTTAAAGATGACTAGTAGTATATGAAGACAACTAGCCAATTCAAGTTGTTGATATTGTGACTTTCATCTCACTCTGATAATTCTTAAAGGTAAGTGATTTCCGCTTCACTCAGGGTAATTGACACTTAGTAAGGCGAAAAACTAATTAACAACTTAAATTAGAAGTAAACACAGTGAAAAGATCTAAAAATTAAGATGACTGTGATTTTAAGGTGCTTTTTATTATCAAAATTAGGGATATTACATAGTGAAAGAGCATTAGAAGACATGTGTAAAATATCATGTGTAGTTATCATTATTAACTCAGCACGCATTACCAATTATAGTTGATATAGGTTTATAATTCATATTAACTTCCTAGAAGAGCATTTTTACACACTTAGTTAGCCCCAGCTGAATATCCTTAGAAATAATGAGCTAAAATGCCACTCTAACCAGCTACCAAATTGGCTATCATAACCAATCGGTAAGATCAAGTAAGTGCTCATTTTGCAAGACAATTTACAAAATACCACATTGCAAACTGTCCCCTAATAATTATGATTATAACTGAAATTGGATTCTCATCCTTTGTGAAATGCAATAAATCATTTAAAAGGGGATTATTTCCAAGAAATCAATTGTAAATAAACAATTTGAACAAAATTTGATTATAAGCTTAGTTTAATAGAACCAAATTAAGAAATATAAATCCAAACATAATCTATGCCGATTAGATAATATGGCTTAAAGGGAGGGTATTCTAGTGGTAGAGTATGGACTCAATGACCACTGCCTCCCACCTTTGATCCCAGTAGATGAATTTTGGATATGGGACGATTATGACAGTGTTGATGTTGCGCACCAATGTCCCAAACCGTGATAGTGAATAGCAAGGCAGCCCATGGAGTTTCTGGCCTATCAGAATGCCGCGCGTGGAGGTTTACCAGATTTTCTCTTCTTTCCCATTAATTAAATTCCCTATTGATTAATGCAGTATCGTCCTAAGGTCAGCTCACCTCAATTAAATAATCAAAGATAATGTGGTCATATAGAAATTCCACCACAATCCTTAGCATACCATATTATACAAGTTACATGTAACAGTCTTCTAACGACTCTCAGTATCAAAGTTATATGTACAGTCTGTTTGTTATGGATGTTAACCTCCTTCAAGCAATGATTTGTACCACTTGAAGGAATTTAATATATAGCCCCATCAGATCCCATATCACAAGTCAAGCAAATTTATTTAGTCCTTCCACTGAATTATTAGTAATAGTTCCTATTCTTAAAGAAGGAACATGAATGGCTACTGTTTCAACAAGTCTCAGTCAATTCTCCCATTTACCTATTGTTGAATTAAACTTTGATTCTCTACTGGGTTTAACTACAGTCATGTTTAAGTTAACAAAAATTACTGAACCTACAAATTTATATCTATCACTTTAGGTCAGTCTTCCCTCCCAAATTCTGATTTATGCCCATTGTTTTTGTTTTTTTTGTAGTTTAATATCTTAAACCAATAATCATATTATTCTGAACTAACTATCAAAAACTGTAAATATTTTTTGCGCCCTTTATTAATCTCAAAAAATAAAATTTATGGGGTCATTGATATTGATTTTACCCATAAAATTCTTAAACTTATTTAGATTGTGACACTGTGGCCGACGCTTGCAGTTTTGCTTATCAATTTATTTGTGGTTGGGCTGCAAAGCTCCCTGCATCTAAATTCATAATTCTTTTCCTTTTTGGGTTCAAGAAACTCATAGACATCAGCTTTGAGATGCTGTACAATGTTTACATAGCTTTCTCACATCTGGAGCCTTTTCATCAATAACTCCCCTTAATGGTCATAAGAAGAGGCATGATTTAACAACCTCCCGCATATAATCCTGCACAATGCTGGCCCACATGTTAGCATACTCAACAAATCCTGTTGGCAAGCACTCACGACTCAACTTCCAGCGCCTGTTTATTATAAAGGATTACAAAGAGTTGTCTGTTAATTACCTCTTCCTTTATTGTTATTTTTCTCCCTTGATCTAGTGTATTGCATTTAGTAAGTTCAAACAAATTTTACTTTCTTCCCATAGTAAATCTTTCTCAAAGTTCACATCATATACTGACAATTTTGATTTTTTTCTTAGTATCAGACTTTTACAAGTCCAATATTGTGAGAAGAGCGTTTTGGAGGTAAATAATGATAATATTGACCAAAAGACCTTGTCAATTTTCGGTGGAATCCCTCAAATTGGGGTAATACTTTTAAAATTACTCTTGCCCAAATAGCACGAGTTTGAGTAGTTGGATTGAACTGACCATGCAGCGAAATCAGGGGAGTCCATACAAGGTTCCTCCCCTGCCCACTTGCAGCTTAATTCACACACCTAGGCAAAGAAAACCCCCTTTTATAAATCTGGAGGGGGTCCTGCAAGGTGCAAATAATTTTCCATGCATTGATTGGGTCAAATATAATAAATCCTTACCGCACAGCTTTGTCCTACATGCTATTGACCCTCCATGGGCCATTCTATCAAAGCAAGCCGAGTCTTGAGAGCTTTGATAGGTCAAAACCCAATATTCCCTAATTTGGCTAATCCTAGCCTAATCCAAATTTCGCGCCTTATTCACTTCAGGCTTCAATACAATAAAGATACCAAGCATCAAGATATTGAGAGAGTTCAATTTTTACCCCTCGACACAACTATTAAACTATCAAAAAAACCCAACTTTTTTACTTTTTAAATGTTTTTGAATTCTATTTAGGTGATATAAAATACCCTGAAAAATCTATTCCATTGGTTGAGAGTATTACTAATTCTGTGGAAATATTGTTGGAGTTCAGGTGCAAAACGCACCAGTGAGCATAATAACAGCCACAATTCCAACACTTGGGTTAGCACTTGAAAATATTAATCACAGACAATTATAAAAAACTTATTTACTTCTATTGTTATCCAACCTCCCTCCCCCAAGAGATGTGGAAGGCAGGATTATAATCCACAAGGCAAGCTTTTTAGCTAAACTAATAAATAAAAGTAATAAAATTATCTTTTCATGGTTCACCTTAATTTAGGTGAAGCCTCAACTTTTAGGGTTACAATTTATTGATCACCTTTAATCAATGTTACTTTAATATTATTACTATTGACATTGGTTTATAATTGCTATTTAAAATTTAGTGGGTTAGGCTTTTCTTTCCGCTCAACATCACTTTCAAGAAATTTTGATTAAAAGTTACCATTAGTTTTCCATCGCCACCTGCACCACATCAGTTTTCCATTTATGTCTGCTGATCCACCACCTGCTGCCCCCAAGTATGGGCATCAGTGCTCCACCTGATAGCGTTTTCCGCCCTGCAGGCAAATGTGTACAGACGGGCTCATCCAGCCCGCCTAATGCATCGGGCCAATTTCTTTCTCCAAGGGACTTACTATTATACTTAGCGCGAGTCCACCCAACCCTGCCCCCACCCACTTGCCCTACCCTGATCCAATATTCGCTTTTGCATCCAAGTCAAATACAGACGTCTCTTACCATATGCCAACAAAGCAATAATTGAGCTGGCAATGGCCACGTTTGCACCAGCTGGAGTTATTGACTTCCGCCCTTACAAGGGCTTATTTGATATAGGTTTTCCCACTGAATAGGACGTGGCTGCTGCAGCAACTACGCCCTTAATATATAAAAACACACCCATTACCACAACACATACACGTCTCCACAGTGATACCACATTGGTGGTGACCTTTGCAAACCTTCCTTCGCACCTTCCCCCTCAAACTCTCTATGAAGAATTGATGATGGGGCTGTTCAAATATGGTACAGACCCCATCCTGCACTTCATGGTCCCAAGCGGTGCTGAGCGCATAGTGGCACCATGGGCAATGGCCACCATTACCCCCCACCAGCCAACCATAGTCCAGCACATCCCACCATGTGCCCATATCCCATCTGCACCAGATAACTTCTTTTGGGCTCATATTGACAACTGGCTGCACCGTTTCTCCCCTCTACCATGAGTTGGATTTCTAAAAAGACTGTCGCTAAAATTCAAATAATGAATACTTTGCCAAGCCCTCATGGGAGGCCACACAAACAGCGTTTGAGTGGAGATTTTAGCTGCCCCCACCCCCTCCAGCTGAATGCTCAAAAACCAGCAAAACCTTTGCAACCAAAGCCCAAGCTGGCTTAATTTCTCATAATATACCCAATCAGGAGAAGGTTTGGACCCAAATTCAATCCAACCAATTTCCCGCCCCAAAACTTACCCAACCAAAATCAAGTCCCTCCGTATCAATCATACTCAACCAAAATCCCTGGGACTTATTGGATGAAATAACCAAATCTGGGGAAATTGTCCCACCTTCTGACTTTCCAATTAATTTGGAACCATATCTACCTTCAGATTTCGATACTCCATTCCCACCCAAGAAATATGTCCCCAAACCCACCGCTACCCCATTCTTATGTGACTATTAACTTGCTGGGGCCGCGGTGGCCTCACTGGAAAGCCACCATCTCCATGAAGCTGTGGCACTCTCAATTGCTGAATCTAAAAGAAGGGCTACATTTAATTTGATTTTTCTGCCAATTTCCCTGAGGTTGCAAAAGTGGAAATTGAACGATTAAAAGAAACTGCAACCTCTGCTATCAAGCAAGTTATTGCACTGGCAGAATTTCCCCCACCACACGTATCATCAGAGCCAATATCACAAATTTTTACCAGCTTCCCAACGCATGCATACAAGCCAAACATCATGTTGTTAATTTCCTGGAGGCTTTGATCTTGGCCCAGGTTGTTACTAGAGATCTTTACAATTATCTATTTCACTTTGACCCACATCCTGCGGATGCCTCAACCCCCTTTATTCAGCTTTGATCCACCTCTTCAATAGTGAAGATGAAATCAATAATCCGCCTGATCTTCCCTCCCCCTCTGCCATGGTGGATAAGCGGTTCACGGCTGATACACCTTGTAGGTTGATTTTCCTTTTGTTTAAGTGTCTTGCCACTCATTTAAGGCGTTTGGTCTGTGTTTTTTGGATTGTTTATTTGGTTTTTTATTGGTAATTTCTGTCCCCTGGTCAGCTTACCTTAAATTAAATTTAGATATTTAATGGGTTAAGGCCTTATATTATCATAATTTAACTTATGATGTTTATTAGTCCTAATGCCTGAAATCACTATTAATACTAAATTTCAAGCACAAAGCAACTTCCCATATCAACGTTTAGTTTATAACCTAACAATTTCTGGTAAATCGCCTCATTAGTGCTCCACTGGATAATGCATAAGAAATAACACCTGAGATGAGCTAATATAATCTTGATATTAGGTCTGAAGATGTACTCAGTGTGTCGCAAATTTGACTGTGGGGCTCCACTAGTGTGCCAGACCAACCATTATGAAGACTGGTTGATCCTTTGCCGCTTTGCCTTAATAGCCATACCAACCCCCAATGAGTCTGTGTCCAACCCACCAACACAGCGGACTAATGACTTCACCTTAGCCCCAGGGTCCATGGTGTGCACAAGAAAGTCCTGCCCCCATTCTGGGCGTTCAAGGCACTCATACGCTGCCCCACCATCCTGACCCTTCACCAACCCATCTGGGCATGCCCCAGCGAGTCCTGCCCCCATCCTGGGCAACCAAAGCACTCCCAAACTGCACTCCGCAGAATTAACAGCCAGTTAGCAACGTCATTGGTGGCCAGTTGGCCAGGTTCCCACCTGTTCATCCTAATGGTGGTATGGGAAATGGCAGCATTGGCCACTCAAGGCGTGTCACTTCAAGCCAACTTCAGGGGTCTCCAGTCCCATTTTATTCTAATCTATCCAACTAATTTACTAATAACTAAAATTAAATGGGTGAGAGAGATCTTTATTTGGAAGAAAGAATAATTATTTATACTATAGGCTACTGCACCTATGAAACCCCTCAGCCATCCAAGCCAGAATTTTTAATAAATTATCAGTTATTCATGGAAGTGATTCCCTCCAAATCCGCTTGTCTGCTTCACCAAATAGATTATTTCAATCTATCCTCAGCATGAGTCACCAGTTGATCATATATAATTTATAAATATAGATAACTTAGAGCATCCTCAGCATAAGTTGACGGTGCTCCAAATTAGTCATCAGAATTTATTATTTAGATGATTGAATGAATACTTTGGCTTTCTTCCAGAAATTCTCACAATTATTTTATATGGCAGTTGGTGTTGGGATAAGATTCCGCTGAGCTAATACTCAAGTTAGCATAATCATTGTCATATGGTTGATATACTTATGTCAGTTTTCCACCAGAAATTCATATGTCCACCTCGAATTTAGAGTCAGTGTCAAAATAAGAATCTGCCAAACCTAAAACAATAGGTATTTTATAATATTAATAATATCAAATTAGGCAATTAGCTGGCAATTACGCTGACTAACCAACACCCCTAATTCTGATATCATTGAGAGGAATCCACCAGGTTAATTTCTTGACATTTCCTCCCACTTAACCAGATGGTATTCTTTCAGCATGACCCACCCAATGGTGGCCCAAGTCATGCCAGTGACCCCTTGAAGGAGCGCCAGTCTGAACCAGTGGCTCTCGCCACCTCCTAACTTGTCCTCCAACTACTCAGCAGCCCACTAGTGGAACCCCCTGTAGTGAGCACCACTGTTATAAAATTTGCAGAATAATTGAGATACGTCAAAGGGGCTTTGCACAGGGTCAAGCCCACTGAGCAATAGAATGGATGATATGGAGATTATCAGTCCTCAACACAAATGTAAAATAAATAAAATATTTTAAATGGGAGCTATCACTCTGACAACACTTATTTATTTAAACTTTAATATTTTTAGCGGACTCTCCCTGCTCTGCTCTCTCTTTCTTACTAACAACCTCCTCCTTTTTAATCTTCTCATCTCATTGATATTTCATTGACCTCAGTCAATACCAAACCTTTTTCTTAATAATTCTTTATGCTGCATCTTATTGGTTCCAGTAGAGTTCGCCATTTATTAAATTCACAATTGCCTTAGTATGAGGCAATCCACTCAATATTCATTGTATGTCAACATCCCATTATTTATCATTCATCAACATCACCTCATCACCTGATTTGGAGGCAATCCACTAATTATTCATTTGAGGCTCAGTATCACCCTATTGCTTTTATGTTAAGATGATCTTCATCCATTTTAAAATTTACTTCTTTGGCCAATCTCACCCATTCCACTGTAAAAACTTAGGGCTTATCATCCAGTCATATCAGATTCATGACATTACATTCATTGACTGGATGATAAGGCTCCTATTGTTAAAATGCCTGAATGAGCTTTATATGCACTAAGTTTATGATTTGACCGCTTGTGGGGTCTTTGATAGTATAAACATTCACACTTGTTTTCTCAATTACCTTATATGGACCAATCCAGATGCTGGCCAATTTTTGCTTGTGCCCATACCATGTTGCTCATGGAATAAAACTATGTTCCCATCTTTGAACTGAGCTAGCCTGCTACACCATACTTTTTGGCAGCCTGATTGTTTATCTTCTTTGCTAAGCTGAATGAGTACACTTCACTTTGTAACTTAGTTAATGTGTCTGCTAAATTAGTCAAATAGTGTTGGGGATCTATTCCTGCCAGTATCTTCTATGCAAACATAAAGCAGCACTGGAAGAGCAGGGTAACATCCATAAAGTAATTGAAAGAGTTCTTCCCCATGGCAGATTGGTAGATAATAATATATGTGAAGATAGCGGTGGAAAGAAGGGGACTTCAATCTGAGGGTGATCTGCTACTAGTCTATGTAATATGTTCACTAAGGTACCATTTACTTTCTTAACCATCCCATTAGACTCAGGGTGATATGGGGTCATCAAAAACCCAAAGATGGCCATCAGCTCATTTAGCTTTGCGAGGATGTGGGAAGTGAGGTTAGGCCATTATCGATAAGGAGGAACTGAGGGAAGCCATGACACTGGATAATACATTCCTTTATAACTTGGTCACTTTGACCGCCCCCAAATCCTTTATTTCCCGCGCCTCAACCCACCTGTTCAAGTGGTCAATTGTCACCAGAATGTATTTATACCGGTTAGCTCCCGTTGTCAGAGGGCCAAAAAAATCAATGGAAACAGTATGCCAAGCAAAATGTGGTTTCAGGATTGGTATAAAGTCTTTTTGTAGTACGCTTTTCCACTTGACACTGGTGGCAGCAGGATATAGTTTCCAGAAGTCAAAGTTCATGCTTCTTCAATAATATCAAGGGCACAACGATTCCAAATTCTTGCGCACACCACCATGTCTGACTACCCTATGTGCGCTCATGATAATGTTAGGCTGTGCTGAGGTTGCATGAAGTTCCCTTTAGAATTGTCAATTCGCTTGTACATCTCACCATTCTGCTTGAATGTATAGCTAACATTTCATTTAACGCCTTTATGACTTGTGGCAGATCATTGTCGTAATTTCTGCTGAGCATCTTGTCATACATTATGTCACTTGATCCTCTGTAACTGCAATTGTTGGTAGTCTCAACAATCAATCAGCGTTCTGGTGTCTTGCTCCAGGTTGGTGGAAATTCTCAAAGTCAAAAGCCTGAAGTTTGAGGGCCCATCAGGCTAGACGACCATCAGGCTCCTTGAGTTTCTGAAACCAGCATAATGAGGCGTGATACAGTATGACTTTGATTTTCACTCCATGCAAATACACTCTAAATTGATTATATGCTTAAATCATTGCTAAGCACTCCCACTTGGTCACAGTATAATTACGATCATGGCAGTTTATTCTCTGACTGCAGTATGCAACTGGGTGCTCCTCTACCTCATCGTCTTTTTGGGATAGGACCTCCCCAACGGCAGATTGTGAGGCATCCATCTGGATAATAAAATCTTTATTGAACTTGGAAAAGTGTATCACAAGTGCACTTCTCAGCACCGTCTGAAGTGTATTAAAAAAGCATTGTTGACGTTCCATCCATTCAAATGCGTCATCCTTCTTTAATATCTCAAACAGCTGACATCCAATATAGCTAAAGTTAGGTATCAAGCTGCAGTAATAGTTGACCATCCCAAATAAGACTTGTATATTGTGCTTACTAGTTGGCTTAGTCATCTTTTAGATAGCCTGCACCTTGGCTGATTGGGGCTTCAGCCCAGTCACATCTACCACAAACCCAAGGTACTCCAGTTGATCCTTAAAGAAGTGGCATTTATGGGGCTTGATTTTGATGTTGGCATCCGCAAGATGGCGGAAAACCTCTTCTAGATGGGTAAGGAGCTCAGAGAACATATGCAAAAAATATTGATATTGTTGAGTTATACAAGGATACACAACAGCTTCAGGTCACTGAGAATGGTGTTTACGGCCTATTGAAACAGAACTGGGGCATTACACAACCCTTGTGGAATACGTGTCAGTTGAAAAAGACCTTTTGATGTGATAATGGCGCATTTTTCTTGTTCCGCCATAGGTAACTTGATCTGCCAATAGACAGATATTAAATCCATTGCGGAGAAGTAACGAGATCTTTCAACCAATCCAAGGCATTGTCAATTTGTGGCAGGGGGTATGAGTCCTTTTTTGTAATGCTATTAAGCTTAAAGTAGTCTATTACTACCCAGTTATTACCATCCTTCTTTTTGACAATTAGGACAGGGGAAGCCCATGGACTCTTGGAGGGTTTGATCATCCCTTGCTCCAGCAACTTTCCGATTTTCTCAGTAACTGCTTCTTCAGCTGCCATTGATTAGCGGATTGGCCAAGACTGATGGGGGATGATCCCAAGTGTCCACCTGATGGACCACCCCTAAGCACATCCTGAGTTATGATCATTGGCAGCAAAATTCTTCTAATATTTTTAAATAAAGATATTGCTTGATCCTCCTATTCTTCTGATAACCTGACTAAGTTTCACGTGGTACCACCATATTTACACCAGGATGCAAATTGATTGGTAACCTAAATTCATCCAGCAACCTGAACTCAAGAACCTGAAGGACCTCCTAAGCAGGGATTAAGTGTAAATAAGCCACTATTTGATGTTGGCAATTCACATTGTTTCATACTAAAAATTTGCCAACATGACCTTGATCTCCCTATGTCCTGTGAATATAACGCCTGGAGCCACGTAAGGCTCAAGCCATGATTGCTGATAAGGCCCAATGACCTCCCCATAGAGCCCAGCTGGCACTTCCACCTATAACTCAGTGTTTATTATAACTTAATGTCCAGTGGGGATGGATATAGTTCTGGCAGCTTTGAGCGGCAGCCTTTAGTATTCATATATATTCTGGGGATGGGCCTAGGTTTTACTCTTCAGTCAATGGTAGTAAAACGGGATCACCACGTCACTCTTCACTGCATGTAAGGTTCATATCCCATGTACACTAGATCCTTTGGCACTCCGCTGGAGGTAAAGTAAATTGTGATATGTTGTCCCAAAAGTTAGAACGTCTCCTCTGTCATGTCAATGATAACATCAAAGTTTTGCATAAAGGCAGTACCAATTAACAGGTCTTAATAATCATTTGGCAACTCTATCGCTGGGGCTACCATGACAATTGACCCAAACTGCAAAGGTAGCGTTCTGTATGCTCCCTCATAGACTATGCTATCCGCTCCAATGGTCTCATATACCATCCAGTGTTCTACATGCAGCTTTAATGTCAACTTTGCCACCAGCTTATTGGAAACTATGGTAACTTAAGTATACATATCTATTATTGCACAGACTTGTGTTTTGGAGACAACAATGTAAAATTACATACATTCTAAATAAGATGAATCTTTTATGTTTAATGCATGGACATTTAAAAACTCTCCATTCCCAAGGAAACTTGCAAACCCCTCACCAATTTTAGGGTATTCTTTGATGATAGTGTTGACCAGAAGGGTTACGCTTACTCCCTGAAAGGATGGTGCAACTGCGTATGGGTCAACTTGACAGAGGAAACTTGGTTGAACATTTGACAAGCTTACAGATTGAGATGCATTGAAAATCCTTATTCTGATGCGGCTTTGGCTTGCGGTTGAGTCAATATATTCACTCCTCCAACTGGCTGCTGATACATGAAATCATCATCATATGGAGGGACTTCCACTAAATATACAGTGTTAAGTTCAGGTGGGACGTTTAAGGTTGGGATAGCGGAGATAGAGAGACCCATCTCTACGCTGCTCTGACTTTTCCCTGATAGTACTTTTCATGCTGTATGTGATGGACCCAACGATTGGGAAGCCTCTTGCCAGGTGCCCAGGGTGGCCGCATTCAAAGCAATTAACCCTGATGGCCTGCATCCATGATTTCTGTAAGATGGGCCTCACCAATAATTTGATCATGGGTGATTGGCATAATTATTCCCAGGTCAGTTGGGCTGTTAACAATAAGCAGGTCTGGGGCAGAAATTGAACTGCTGGGTGTAAATCAAATAAATCTGAACTAAACGCTGAATTCTCCTTAATAAAAAGGTTTGATGATAGTGGTCGTATGTTTACGCTACGTATTGGGTTAAGGAAAGGGTATGATAGATGATGCAAAAACTGAACAATTTTAAGCAGGGGTATGTCATCATCCAACAAGGGGTCATGACATTGTAATGCTTGTTGTATGGCTTCACCGCAGAGGTCATTGCAAAGCACATGTCAGATGCAGATAGGGTCCCTGCCCCAATTAACACTGAGTTTCTGCCTTAAATTGATCTGAAAATGTGGTGAGAACCTCATTACACCAAAACCCAATGGTCAAGAACTCAGACTTCCGCTGCAACATCTTTGCTGTTCCTCTGAACAACCGCAGAACATTATCCTTTACTTCCTGATATGTAATGGAACTGTTTGTAAGATAGAGGTGACTTGATCAGCTCTTCCAAAATCCAAGGTGGATACAAACAGTTTTGTTTTATGCCAATCTGAGGCTCTTTTCATTGCAAACTAAAATTGCTTAAAGAACTCATGAATATTATCATTTTGATCAAATGAATGCAGCTTATCAATAAAAACTTCCTGCATAAGCTCCTCCTGCCTTTTGAGCACAGTGTCCAAGGCAAGTTTGAGTTCTGCATAATTGACTGGTGCAGTGTGTCATGAGAATCCCCTGTTAAGACAAGCCTATTACTGTGACATGGCCGGCAACTGAAGCATTTTTATCTTTTTTTGTGATTGATTAATGACTCCTTTAGTGAATACACTGATATAATTTTGGGCGATAGATGGGCTATACTCTGGGAGAGTTTTTGCACAGGGCCAAACCCACTGAGTAATAGGACAACGATATAGAGATTGCTGACCTCAAAACACACTAAAGAAATATACATATGGATTAATTGCCCTGACAGCACTTCTTTCTTTAGGTAATATTGTCAGCAGATACTCACTGTTCCGCTCTACTTCCTATATTAACTATCCTCCTCTTTCAATCTTCTTATATTGCTTATATATCAGCATCTTTGGTCTTTACTAACCCTTTTGCTTAGACTATTATTTCTGCCATATTCTCATTGGTTCTGATATAGAGCACCATATATTAACTTCACAATCGCCTTGGTTTGAGGTGATCCACTCATCATTTGTCATACATTGACATCTCATTATATGTCATTCATAAATATCACCTTATTGCCTGATTTGGAGGTGAACCACTAAATATCTGTTCAAGGTTTGGTATTACCCTATTGCATTATATCAAGGCAATTTTCATCCATTTTACAATTTACTCAGTTCAGTCAATCTCACCCATTCCACCATAACAACTTAGGGCTTATCATCCAGTCATATCAGAGTCATGACAATACATTTTTTTTCTTATTGTTCTTTTTTGTTAATTTATTCCTTTTAGCACTAGTGGTGCCCAACCCAAAAGGGGGAGCCGCAACGCATCTTTATTTGAAAATGGGCCAAACAAAGGAATTATCATAAATTAAAAAAACCCAATATAGCCCTTAGGTTATCAGCCTAGTAAGCCATATAAGATGGTGAGGAAGTTTTGGGGAAACTTTTGTTGTTAATTTATTCATTATTTGTTTTTTTACTAAATATTATTTTTTCTATATTTTTACTCTAAATTTATTTTTTCCTCTTTTTAAATCCAATTTTGGAGAAATTTCTTATGTACTTTAATATCTATATGACTATTATTGATTTTCGTGATTGTATAGGCATCTGTTTCCAATTTCATAATAATTTGAACAGGAAGACCATATTGCAAACTTTTTGATATAGCAACTGAAACCATGCGTATATATAATATATATAATGTGTTTTGTTTGACCTTATGCGTTTCTATACCATTCATCTGTAAGTGATAAAGCTTTAAGTGAGTTATTGTGTGCATGCCCGCAAAGATTTCTGATTATTACAACTATTTTACAATTGCAAAATAAAAGTTTATAAAAGAAAAGTTGATAATTTATTGCTTTAATGGTAATTGGTATCTTTTTACAGCTGATCAATTTATTAAGTTTATTTGATAGTTTCAATGATTTTGACAAGTAGTTGGTTGTTTTAGAATGATTGAAAAGCTGTATGGCTTTAGTAAGCAGTTAGTGATTGGCTGATTTAATAAGTTGATTTGGGTTTGGCAAGTTGTTGGTGTAATTTAAGTTTTTAAATAAGTTTTGTTTGGCTTTAACAAGAAATTGGCAATTGGTTAATTTGGTATTTTCTATGTTTTAGATAAAAGGTCTAATGGTTTATCTACAATATAAAATCTAAAAACTCTACTCAACTAATTTTTTATTAAACCTGAGCAATGCAGGTAATAACACTATTTACATATAATAAAAAATCTAATTTAATCATATTGGAGTATTTATTTATAAAACCTGAGCACCTCCTGGTAACACCACTTTATAAAATCTAAAATAATGACTTGAATAATCTAGTAAGCTATAAAGACCGTAGCAAAACATGGGTATCTTGATGCTAGTGTTATGAATTGGCTTTTTTGTTGAGATACGCCATAAAAATATTATGCAGGTTTTGACCCACCGAGCAATAGGACAAATGATATGAGGATCGTTGCCCTTGAGACAACAGAAATAAACTTTTTATTATTAATATAGAGCACTTGACCCCACTATACTGTTTTGCCCGCTCTAAACTATTAACAACCTAACCTCCTTGATCATCTCATCCCGCTTATATTGTAGCAACTTAAGATGGTACCACTTTCATGGGTTAGTAATTCACTTCACCATATCTCATTGGTTCCTCCAATTCTTCATTTATTAATTTACAATCACCCAATTCAGTTTATTTCCCAACAACCCAATATTGTCTTATTTTGAGGCGCTCAAATTACCATAACTCATATCAAACTTGGCGTATTCCATCTATTCTGCTATAACAACTTAGGGCTTATCATCCAGTCATATCAAAATCGTAACATTACCCCCTTCTTGACTGGACGATGAGGCTCCTAATGCTTATACGCCCTCAGGAACTTTGCATGCACTCGGTTGTTGACTTAACCACTAGCAGGGTCCTTGATAGTGTATGCATCTATATTTGTCTTCTCAATGACTTCGAATGGCCCAATCCAGATAAAGCCAGCTTGTGTTTCTATCTGAACCCATGTTGATCATGGAATAGGACCATTTCTCCATCTTTGAACTGTTCTAGGCCACTTCGCCATATCTGATTGGCAGCTTGGCTTTTGACTTTATTGGTAAAGCTGAACAAGTACATTTCAGTTTATAATTTAATCAGCGTATTTGTTATGATGTTCAAATAGCGTTGTGGATCCATTCCACCAGTGTCCTCTATACAGGCATACAGAAGTGCGGGCAGAGCAGGGTGCCATCTGTAAAGCAATTGGAGTGGGCTTTTCCTATGGAAGAATGGTAACTAATGTTGTAGGTGAATACTGATGTAGAAAGGAGGGTACTCCAATTGGAGGGCCTATCAGAAACCTACTTCCAGAGAATGTTCACCAAGGTCTCATTAATCTGTACAACGATTCCGTTGGACTCAGGGTGATATAGAGTTGTTAGACCCCCATGGATGGCCATCATTTTTTTAAGTTTGGGAAGTATGTGAGAGGTAAAATTAGTGCCATTGTCAATAAGGATAAACTGCGGGAAGCTGTGACACTGAACGATGTATTCCATTACAAACTTAGCCACAGTAACTGTGCCCAGATCCCAGATGGCCTGTGCCTCAACCCACCTGGTCAAGTGGTCAATTTCTACCAGGTTATACTTGGACCGGTTAGCTCCTGTTGGCAGAGGGCTGACGACTTCAAGGGACACTGTATGCCAAGAAAAGTGCGGCTTTAATAACTGATATGAGTTCTTCCTGTGAAACGGCTTTTCCACTTTGCACTGGTGGCAGGAGGAGATAGTATCTTGCACATCGAGGTTCATGCTTTCCCAGTATAACTGAGGTCACAATAATTCCAACGTCTTACACACACCACCATGCCCAACTGTCCTATGTGCGCTCATGATAATGTTAGGCTGCATTTAGGGTCGCAGAAAATTCACCGTGGAATCACCAATCTGCTTGTACAACTCACCATTCCGCTGGAAAGTAAAGGCTCGCATTTCATTTAACACCTTGATGACGTGGGACGGCCCATCATCATACTTTCCACTGAGCATTTTGTCATACATAATATCGCTCAGGTCTGCCATAACTGCAGTAGTTGGTATCCTCACCAAGCAATCAGCATTCTGGTGTTTTGCTCCTGGTAAGTGAAGGATCTCAAAGTTGTAAGCCTGTAGTTAAAGAGCCCATTGGGCTAAACGACCCTCTGGCTTCTTAAAGGTTCTACAACCAGTGTAACGAGGCATGATCCATTATGACTTTAAACTTTACACCGTGCAGATATACTCTGAATTGCTTATATGCATAAATCACTGCTAAGCACTCCCGCTCAGTCACAGTATAATTACATTCATGGCTATTCAGGCTCTGGCTGCAGTATGCCATGGGGTGCTCCTCCCCTTCATCATCTTTTTGGGACAGAACTGCCCCCACAGAGGAAAGAGATGCATCTGTCTGTACAATAAATTCTTTTTGAAATGTGGGTAACGTAGCACTGGCGCATTGATCAATGTGGTTTGAAAAGTATCAAAGGAGTATTGACAGTTTTCTGTCCATACAAACGTGGCGTCATTTTTTAATAACTCAAACAATGGACCTCCAATACAACTAAAGTTAGGTATGAATCAGCGATAGTAGCCACCAAACCTAAAAAAGCTTGTAAATTTAGCTTACTGCTTGGTATAGCCATCTTCCGAATGGCCTCCACCTTAGCTAGTTGGGGCCTCAGCTGGTGCATCAACTACAAAACTTAGGTACTCTAGCTGATTCTTTGAGAATTGGCATTTTCGAAGTTTTATTTTGATGTTGGCCTCAGACAACCGGCGGAATACCTCTTAAAAATGGTTAAGGTGCTCAGAAAACGTGTGGGAGAAAATGTTTATATTGTCAAGGTATACAAGAATGCATGACAACTTCAAGTTGTCAAGGATAGTGTCCATTGCCCATTGGAAAGTAGCCGGGGCATTACACAACCATTGTGGAATACATGTCAGTTGAAAAAGCCCTTTTGATGTGATAATGTCACATTTTTCTTTTTTCACCATAGGTAACTCGATCTGCCAATAGCCAGATATTAAATCCATTGCAAAGAAGTAATGAGTCCCCCAACTGGTCCAACACATCATCAATTCGTGGCAAAGGGTATGAGTCTATTTTTGTAATGCTATTAAGCTTACAGTAATCTACTGCTACCCAGTTATTACCATCCTTCTTTTTGACAATTAGGACAGGGAAAGCCCATGAGCTCTTTGATGGTTCAAGAATTCCTTGCTCCAGCAGTTTGTCAATTTCTGAAGTGACAACTTCTTCCAAAGCTCTAGATCGGTGGATTGGCCGAGATCTGATGAGGGGGATGATCCCCAGTGTCCACTTGATGTGTCACTCCTCGGGCGCACCCCAAATTCATGATCATTGACAGCAAAGATCTCTTTATATTTTTTAAATATGGTTTCTGCTCAATCTTTCTGATCTTCAGTTAACCCATTAAATTTTCACGTGGTACAACTGCCATTACACCAGGCTGTGTTTCAACGGGCAGACTGAATTCATCCAGTGAACCAAAATCATGCATCCTGAGGACCTCATCCACTGGAATGAAATGGAGGAAAGCAACTACTTGATGTCAGCAGATTTGCTTTAATTTATCCTGAGGATTCGCTACCAAGACCTTGATCTCCCCATGCACTGGGATTATAATTCCAGGGGCACCATGGGGCTTGAGCCATGATTGTTGATAGGGCCCAATGACCTCCTCATATAGCCCAGCAGGCACTTCCACCTCTAACTCAGTGCTTATGATTGCTTGATGGCCAGAGGGAATAGATATAGAATCAGCGGCTTAAGCAGTAGCCCTTGATATTCATAAATTTGATGGGGAAGGGCCCAAGTCTTGCTCTTGAGTCGATGATAGTGAATTGAAACCACTCCATCACTGTATGCAAGGTTAATGTGAATCATGTGTACAAGATCCTTTGGTATTTCGCTGGAAGTAAAGTATATTGGGATCCGCTGCCCCATAATTTCAAATGTCTCCGCTGTCATATCAACAACAGCCTCAAAGTGGCACATAAAAGTGAATCTGATTAACATGTCATAGTTATTGTTTGGTAATACTATAGCTGGGGTTACAATGACAATCTACCCAAACTGCATGGGTAGTGCGCTGTACGCTCCTTCAATGACTTTGATTTCTGCACCTGCAGTCCCATACACCATATGATGCTCCATATCAGGCTTTAATGCCAACTTCAACACCAACTTTGTGGATACTATGTTGATTGGGGAACCTGTATCAATTATTGCTTGAACTCAAGTTTTTGCTATGACAGTGTCACAGTAAGCACACTAAGAGCAAGATGCATCTGATTGTTTTAAGACATGGTCATTTAAAGGATCTATTTTATCAAGAAAGCTCATAATATTCTTTCCCAAATTAGGGCATTCTTTAACAATAGCGTTCACAGGGAGGGCCACACTTATCCTTTCAAAAGAAGGGCATCAGCTAATGGATCTGGTTCATTGGTAGAAAGGTGATTGAACATTTGACAAGCTTAAGGCTTTGGTTGTTTCTGAGAGCTTGCTTCTGCCATCTTCATGAATTGCGTTCGTGTCAGCACATTCACCCCTCCAACAGGTCGCTAATATAAGAAGCATCATCATACTGAGGAACTTCTACTGAAGGTACATTAATAGGTTCCAGTGGGACGTTTTGGGTCAGAATAGTGGAGGTAAAGAGTCCCATCTCTACTTCACTCTGACTTTTCCCTGGTGGTACTGCTTCTACAGTAGGTACTGGACCAGACAATTGCGACAACTTCTAGCCAGGTGCCCAGAGCGACCACACGAAAAGCAATTGACCCTAAGATCTGCGACCTTGATTGTTGTAAAAGGAGCCACCCCAAGGGTTGGTCTGGAATTGAACAGTGTAACCCAGCCCCTCCTGATAGGTATATGCCGTTGGCAATTGGGTTGGAAGCGAGGCTTGTATTGGTGATAAGGCCAGGGGATACTGACTGAGCGCTGAACAGGTATGGATAATTCCTCCAGATAAAAAGGCTAGCAGCGGAGGCACTAGGTTTCCGCTCTATATTGGGTGGAGGGAAATTAACGGATAGATGGCGTAGAATTTGAACAAATTTAAGCAAGGATACGTCAACCTCCTAATATGGAGCCAAGGTATTAAAAATCTCTGAGTATGGTCTCACAGCAGAGGTCAATGCTATGTTTATGTCACATTCAGTTAAAATTCCCGCCCCAATTAACACGAGCTTCTGCTGAGAATTGATTGGTAAATGCAGTGAGGGTCTCATTAGGTTGAAACCCAATGGTAAAAAACTCAGCTTTCCGTTGCGCCATTTTATTGAAGTTCCTCCAAACAACCACAGCACAGTATCCTTCACTTTTTGATAGGTAATGGAACTGTTGGGAAGATAGCAAGTAACTTGGTCGGCGCAACCAACATTCAGAGTGGACATTAGTAATTTGGCTTTACGCTGATCTGAAGCTCCTTCTACTGCAAACTCAAATTGTTTAAAGAATCCATGAATGTTTCCATCATGATCAAATGGAGGCTGCTTGTCAATATAAAATTCTTGCAGAAACTCCTTCTTATAGTTTACCACAGCGTCCAGGGCAAGCTTGAGTTCTTCATAAACAACATTTGCAGTGTGTTGAGATGATTCCTTAGTAAAGCAAGCTGAGTACAACAGAACTAGTGACTGAGGAACGCTTATCAGTCTATGTGATTGATCAATGGGACCCCTGTAGTGAGCACCACTGTTATAAAATTGGCATTTTTGTTGAGAAACGCCTTGAAAAAAATATTATGCAGGTTTCAACCCACTGAGCAATAGGACCGATAATATGAGGATCGTTGCTCTTGAGATAACATAAATAAACTTTTTATTAAAAATATGGAGCACTTTCCCCCACTATACTGTTTTGCCCACTCTAAACATATTAAAACCCAACCTCCTTGATCATCTCGTCCCGCTTGTATTGTAGCGACTTTGGATAGTACCACTTTCATGGCTTAGTACTTCACTTCGACATATCTCATTGGTTCCTCCAAGTCTTCATTTGTTAATTTACGATCACCCAATTCAGCCTGATTTCTAACAACCCAATATCTCTTATTTTGAGGCGCTCAAATTACCATAACTCATATCAAACTTGGCGGATTCCATTCGTTCTGCTATAATGACTTAGGGCTTATCATCCAGTTATATCAGAATTGCAACAACTAGTGTCACAATAAGCAGCTTGAACCTATCAGAAATTTAATAAGAGTAGGCCTCGTTTAATCATCATACTTCTTTACTTGAATTTCATAAAAAGTGTTATTTCATAAGCCTGCAATTTCAGGTAACTATGATATTTGATGACTTGTATAAATCTTTTTTCCAGAATAATTACTATAGTTGGTTCCACAACAGACATTATTTCTGGTAACACTGCTTGTCATCAATAAAATATTCTAAACAATTTACTTATAGATGATTGAAAGCTAATTCTGTATGAAAAGGTCACAAATCTCAAATAAGACACTTATGGAGGTGCTTTACTTAAGACCAGATCATAAAGAATAGCAGCTAACATGCTATTTACTCATTATAACACCTCATTTGTTTCTGGACATTAGGGATGGTCGCCACGCCTTTGATGCCCATAAGCTTGTTTAACCCTGGAATAATTAAAATAGATTAAAATATTCTTATTGCCAATCAGAATTGCTTGAAGGCAGCCTTTCCTGTACATCACTTAATCCAATAGAAACTTTATGTTATTCATGGAATCCACTAAACTCATAGCTCTCGTTTTGGCCCACCTTGTAAAGTGATTTATTACAATAATAATATATTGCACACCTCTGGTACTTGTGCTCAATGGCTTATCATGTCTATGGATACCATATGCCATGTGAATACTGGTCACATTAATCAGTATTCCAGCACATTCTTGCGCAGTTTATGGAGTTGACACTCTACAAAATAAGGTGTGAAATACACTACTTTATAACACTACAATTTCCAGTAATTACATTGGCAAATGTGCTTTAAAATCTTGCTAAGACCACCATAGCCACTGATCTTGTGAGTGCCACAAATGATCTCTGTTCTCTCAGTAGGCTTCAGGAATAGAAGCCTTTTTAATGTTTGTTAACTTAAATAACTGTCCATTTCTCAGTTATGTCCTTACCATGGCATTTTGTAATGTAGATTGCAATCTGAAGGTAAATGTTTCAAAAAACCACTGATCATTTGTTTGAATAGGAGATTGGCATAACCTTACACTGCAAGTAATTCTGCTAACAAAATAACGTATTAGCAGTATGGTTAGTGTCTCCAAAGCAATGTTCAAAATTATAATCTTAGGTCTGCAAATCTTAAAGCACCGTAATAATCTCCCTTTAAATTTTTTCAAATTATGCAGTCAACTGAGCGATGAATGTTTGGTTAAAACCTTAAAATAAGTCCCATAGCTATAACATAGAACTGAGTGCAGGCAATAACGATTAGAAGGCACTTGCACTTAAATTTTTATAGTTCCTTTTGGCCTTCATTAAGGTATAGATAACATAGGCCTCCTGGTGTTCTTCCATATGTTTGTCCACTTGACTAAGTATGTTCTTATTGCTATAAGACATTCATATGATTAGATAATAAATGGCCATTCAAAAAGTTGAATATATGAGTACTGGACTTATCATTAAGTATCTTTGTAATTTTTTGAGCGCAATTTTCTTCACTTCAGTCAAACCTTTTTTAGATCCTTATATAAATGAAATCATGGATCTGCTATTTTTGCAAAACCTATAATGAATCAACAATGGTAACTTAACATTAGAAAGAAGATTTATGCATTAGGAATGGTTTTTTTATAATTGAAATCTGTTCAAGTGCTTTGATCTTCTGTTTTTGAGATTTTGAAATATCATCGTTTATAACAAAAACAAATATATTAATTTATCTTATAAAAAGTGACAATTTGAGGTATAATTTTATAACTAGTATATGCCATTCTCTTAAATTCTTTCCCCAAATGTTGCAAATAGTTTGTAAAAATCTGACTAAAAACACTGTTGTCTTTTAAATATACCAAAAAACAGGATATTTTGAAGTTGGTTAAGCTATATTCATAGCCCAGTGAAAAGTTGTGAGTGCGTTACTCAAGCCTTGAAGCATCCTCGTAAGCTAGTAAAGACCCTGTGCCCTTTTTATGGAATAATTTTACTATAATTGAAGGCATATCAATCTTTGAGTATCCTGAGACTAGATCCATCCTTGAAAAGAAGTTCTTCCCACCTAGCAAATACAATCTGTCATCAATTCATATAATGTGGTAAGAATACTTCTTTATATTTTTTTAAACCAATATTAGTAATCTACAACTCTGTTTGAACCATCCTTCTTCTTTTTTACAATATTAGACTTAACCATGGACTAGATGAAGGAATGAGAAACTTGTTCTCTAACAACTTCTCTATTTCCTTGGAAATCACTGCCTCTGCCACTCTAGATCTCCAAATATGCCTCATCCTAATTAGTTTGGCATCTCTGGTATCAACTTAATGTAATATGGTATTTTGTGCACCACAAATCATGTTTTTATTACGCAAAAATAATCTGGTACTATTCAATTAAGGCTAATACCTCATCTTGTTGACTCTTCATTACTCTGAATAATTGTTTCATCTCAATTGAAATATAGAAACTTCCATAAGATTCTCAAGGTACCCATATTACATTTAGATCTTTAAACTAATGAAAAGAAAGAAATTCCATTACTTGAGTCATTTGTTAAAATGTGACCACTTGATTTTGCTTAAGTTTTAACTTGGGGGTTTTCCCTGATTAGCTAGTAAGGTACAAATCTCCTCATGACTGATAATTAGAACCTATGGGCTACCCAAGGTTTAATTTTCAATCTTTGTCAAAAAGCTTTAATCTCTACATATAGCTTCTCTGGGATTTTTAATGAAAGTCCATTATCAACCACTTTCTTCATTCTGGGCATAATGATTACATTCTCTTTCCCTTGGATGGGTAACCCTCATTTTTTGTTAAAATATTTTGGCAATGCCAATATCTTCTTATTAACTAATCTATAACTGACAGAAAAAATGCTGTTCTTATAAACAATCTTATGAAGGTGTATCTCTTTTTGAGGGGAGCATCCCTTTATGATGGTGAATCAACAGTAGCATCTGACCCAAAATTGACAGAGTGTTCTCTTCAAAGTTGCATTTTAATCCGTATTTTGCATAAATTCAGTGCTGATGAGGGTATTATAGTTTTGATTAGGCAAGAAAATTGCCATCACAGACACAAACAATGATCCAAAGCTGAGAGAAAAGCACTATAAGCCCACAGGATTTGGTAGAGTCAGGTACCGCATTCCAGCACTCTTTTTTATGTTCATGATCTGGATTGATTTCAAATTGTTTAACCAATTTGATAGAGACTATATTGATTGGCGCCCCACTATCAATGATTGCTATCAATTTTACTTGGTTCTTAAGAATATATGTATATGTAGGCTAAGAAAAGAATAAAATATTGTGGTTTACTATATAAAAACATCTTTGTTTACTGCATTGAGTGTGTGAATTATCTGTGCTAAAATATCAGGAAAAGATTCTCTAATTATAATTTTAGGAATTGTTACATTGATGTAATCCAATTTGGTATTAAATAGCATGGCTTCATCTTTGGTAGTTTGTTATTTATCTACTATTTTTATTGGCAAATGAATAAGCTACTTCTTCTATAAATTTGGGAGCAATCTCCTTAACTTTGATATGGTTACCGCATTACATCTTGATAAATCACTTGATGCAGAGGGTCTAGTTATGGTTCATCCACAAACAACTCTGATATTTACAAACTTTTTAAAGGTTTATCCAGTGAAACTTGGTTACATGTGGTTCTAGACTGCTACCTGTCTAAACCGCATAATTTTTTTCCTGAAGTCTGTGAGTCTCCATTTTCTCCTTGGCCTATACAATTGAATTTTTTGGGTTTCTCTGCCCAAAGACATTTGCAAAATGTCCTGGTTGTCAACATCTGTAGTAGGTTGGACATGGCTTATTTGATAACCTCTGTCCATACAATGATCTGTCTTAATTTCCATAATTAATATTTATATTGTTTAGGAGAGAATTGACCCATATTCTTATCAACAATTGTTTGATTGTTTGGGTTAATGTTCTTTTAGAACCTTCAAATGAGAGACTAACATCTTTAATTCTTACACACGGGTAAAACTGTGTTCTTGCTGGTAAATGCTAAAACATTTGTTGTATTTTTAGCCTGGTGATATTCCTCGCATATTATAAAATTTGTATTTTTTAAAGTAGAGGACAATTGCCAGCTATCTTTTTAGTATTAATTTTATTATTTAATGTAAATACCTCAATTAGTGCTCTCCATATGGTTAGTTTGAGCTGTCTTGATTCACTATATCAAGAAAGTATTGGGAGCATCCCAATAGGAAATTGGTGGATCTCAACACCAGCAAATGAGGCCAAGGATGTTGAGGTATTAAGTTTTATAAAAAAAATGGAGAATTGCTAAATTTAACATCATGATTATTGGGAAAGGACTGATATAGTTTTCAGTCAATTTTGACACTGGCGAATGATGCTGAAGATGAAAAACAATTAATATTCATCAAAATATGTTATACTATATCATGACTTTACAACTTTTCTCTCTCATTGCAAACACTTTTGCAACAAATTCAATTCAAGTCTAGGTAAAGTTTGATAATCTCATCGAGGAGATTAGTTTGCACCCAATGTCAGGGAGCAAGTGGGCGAGTAAATTTAAGGGCACAGGTGTAGGCCCCACATCAACCAAGTTTTGTAAACGCCCCAGTGAATCCAGCAGAATAGATAGAATTAGTAGTAAAAAACCAGCAGTTACCATTTCCCCCAGAAATTTTGTCCTGGCAAGCGTACTGCAACCAGTTCAACAATACGCCACATTCCCAACCACTATCATTGGTGGAACACGGGGTGCATGTGTTTCTGGATACTCAACAAATGATGCTTTGAAAGAAGTTTTGTGGAGATGTATACACATTTCACAAATGCGGTGTATGTCGCACCACACTCCATGCCTTTCAGTTGGCTGGATCTTGGACTCAAAACCAAAGATGCGGTAGATGCAGCCACAAAAGTACATGTAGTAGTGGACCTCCCAGATGGTCAATGGGTAGATAAAATGAAGCGCACCCACTGGACTAAATTGAACCAAATTTTCGTAACTTTTGACTTCCTACCTACTACAGTCAAGTGCACTGTGCTGGAGCACCACCTGAAAGCTGGGCTTTCCAGATACAGGGAAATCCAATCCTTTGAGATGCAGTGCTTTATGTTCATGCCAGACCTGTGTATGGGCAAAGTGATTGCTGTTCTCACCCCATCCACGGGGATAGTGGAAGATTTGACCCAAATCCCACATACTGCTTTTATTGATATCAATGGGTAAAACTCCCACCCATTCAGGGTCACCGTGGATAGCGCGCCTCCTATCTGCACTTTCTGTCGCGCTTTTGGCCACAAGGCCCATACCTGCCCCACCAAGGAGGGCATTACTCAAAATGAAAGTATCTCAGATGCAATGTGCAGTGCA
Source organism: Massospora cicadina (assembly GCA_022478985.1). NCBI lineage: Eukaryota > Fungi > Entomophthoromycota > Entomophthoromycetes > Entomophthorales > Entomophthoraceae > Massospora > Massospora cicadina. Next base: position 50,050 of record JAKSZP010001380.1, read on the forward strand.
GACGCCAGCTACAAACTGGCAATGGACATCAACGCAGCCTTCCCATGGGGAGTGCAAGGATGCTACATTCAAGTAAAACCTGTGTCCCCACAGAAGCATAAGAAGGCCAAGCAGGCCCGCAAGGCAGCACCCAAGGAGGCGGCCAAGGCCGCTTCTGCAATTTTCCAGACCAGCTCCAGGAGGACATTGAGACTTTTTGTGGTGGAAGCGGCTTGCAAACAACTCCACCAATCAGATTGGGACGCCCAAGCTGCTCGGGCCGCCCAAGCTGGAAACCCAATGGGTGAGTCAGTTTCACCCAACAAATGCTACCAAGCATCAATTGGAACCGAAGCGCCCAACAATATTCCTGCCAAGATTTCAACTTCATGCAGTAGTGCACCGCAAGTGCACACAACGGCAAAAACTCATCCCACAGTGGGGAAAAAGCAGAAGGCAAAAGCCAAAGCGAACCCCACAGCTAAAGTTTCCCATACTGAACCATACTCCATTGCACAGAATACCCACGCTGCCAAGCAGCGACATGCTGAGAATGAGAAGGCTGAAGGGCACAGGTGCCCTTCCCCTTGCACCTAAGGTGCAATGGGGGGAGCATTTACTTTAGGGACGTTGAACATTGCTGGACTCAAGGCCTCGCCGTCCCAGGATAGAAAACTGAGTTTTTTTTAAAAATAATTTACCCGTGGACATCCTGGCCATACAGGAGTCCCACTGTCCATGCGGTGCAGAGGAAGCATAGGCAACTATGCTCCTCCCTTCCCTTTCCTTTTAGTCTATGTACTGTGGGGTACTTGTTTGTGTGAACCATAGTTTTAAATTTATTTCATCACAATTGTAACTCAACAGCCATGTCCTTGTAGTCACTTTTTCATAAGATGACGAAGTACACACTGTCATTAACATTTACGCCCCAACCTGTACATGAGATCATTGGGAATTCTTCTTGGCTGTCAATTCCCTTCCACTACCCCCTGACCCGTTTGTTGGTGACATGAACTGCTGGACGAACCCAACCATAGACCACTGGCCCTCATTACCTACACCCCCACAGGGGCACGTTGAACTTCACATTCTCAAAGCCACCCTAGGGTTGACTAATACACTGCCACATCATGCATCACTACTCAATAACATGTCTCGCCCCACGTGCACAATGGCCAGCTAAGGTCCATGACCCTCATTAACCTTATTCTCACGCCGCTGAAAATTTAATCCCAAATTTCACACTTCGCCATGATGAAAATCGATTTCTCCAACCACAGGATGGTATTGGTTTCCTTCTGTTTGTCCAATACAGAAGCCCAGGCACCAAAGTGGTGCAAACTCCGCCCCATTAAGATTGCGCCGCAAATATTTTCCTCATGGGTGGAATCATGACCTCAGCTCTGGAGTTTATAGCACCATTATGTGCAGACCCAATTTCCACCTGGTCAGCCTTCAAAGCAAAAACAATTCGCCAGGCTCGCTACCTCTCCTCCCATTGCTCACGGGCTGCCTTGGCAGTCATTTTGCACACACTAGAAGAATTGGACCACCTGGAGTATAACGTCCCCGTTTCAGGCTACAACCCAGCTTGGGGTTTCTTTTGGGCGGAAGTGTCCACTCGCCTCAACGCACTGGTAAGACAACACAAGCATTAGGTTTGTGTTCAGTATAAGACAAAGCATATAACAGTGGGTAATACATGTTCCGCTTACTTTTTTCAAAAATTCTTCTCATTGCACCAGAGTTTGCCTGCACACAGGTGCAAAGTCCAGACCACTACGTTGCGGATATGCTGGCCGAAGTGGTGGTTGAGATACAAAATTATTACTCTGAATTATAATATTCCAATCCAATTCTGACGGCTGAAATGGAAACTTTTTTCAAAAGCGCACATATCTGCACCATTTCCCGATTCCCAGAGTTAATGAATTTGATTACTCAGGACAAACTCTGGTCCGCCATTCGTGGTGCACCATACAGGAAATGCTTAGGTCCAGAAGGCATCCCTTATGAGTTCTATATAAAGTATTTCAAAAAATTTTTCCTCCTTGCTTGCCTCTTTGAACCAATGCCTTCTGGAAACGCGCCTCCTACCTGGAGGGCAAGAGGCCTTCAAGATAACGTTTTACAAGAAAGGGGATAAGCTGGACTTGGCCAACTGGAGCCCATTTCACTCACTAACACAGACACAAAAAACAATACTAAAATCATGGCTAAACATCTAGGGGATGTTGCCTATGCTCTCATTTCCCCTGAACAATTTGGTTTCATCCCCAAAAGTTCGATTTAGAAAATATACACACCATAGCCAACGTCTGTCAATCCACGGCTTCTTAAGAACTTGTGTTATAGACCAGCAGAAGGCTTATGATAGATTCAACTGGGATTACCTCAGAGACTGCCTCCACAAGTTCCGCCTCCCCTTTCACTTCATTAATTGGGTGATGTTGCTAACGGAATCTTCCACAATGGCTGTGCATGGCCCTGGCTTCCTCACGGATGTAGTACGCCCTCAAAGGGACCTACGCCAAGGGGACCCTCTTAGCCACTCTTGTATAACTTCAGCCTTGACCCACTTCTTCGAAATGTGAATGCCCGCCTTACTGGTGTCCATGTGTAAGACCAAGCACCAGTCAAGATGTTGTCATTTGCTAATGATTGTGTGGTTGGGGTGTCTAACAGTCATGATGCACGCGTGCTTGAAGATACTATGCAGTTTTACTCCAGGGTAAGCAATGCTGCACTTAACGCATCCAAAACTGAAATTGTTCTCCTTGGTTGGTATCAAAACCGTGGGACCCAGAGCCCTGTTTCCTACCTGCCTCATCAACCAGATCACATGATTTCTTGTCCTACACACCCCACTCCACCCCGCTCATACTCCCCTTTGTGCCACGCCCTTCCGTTGGCCCTGTCCACCATTTGGGGGTGTGGCTGGAGGCAGGAGGGTACACCTAAATGGTGATGGAAACCCATATCCTAGACAACGTTATAAAATGCCTAGATTCACTCAAAGCCTGCCATACCTCCCTTACAGCAGGGTAGTGCTAGCCAACTCTATTCTCCTATATAAAAAGTATGGTTTGGGGCCCATGCCATCGCTTTTTCCCCTTGTTTCTTCAAGTCATTATACGCCCTTCTGCAAGGGCGGCTTTGGTTAGGCCGCCTACCGCCGGTGCACCTGGATGTCATGTTTGGGCCTCGCCATAGTGGTGGTATGGGTCTGCTCAACTCTGAGGCCCATGCTGCCAGAATCCTTGGCACCTTGATTGCCGCCGTCACCAGCCCTATGATCTCAGCCCAGCACTTGTCCCATGCAGCCCGCTCCATCTTCTCCCATGCCCTAGGCCTCAGCAATCCTACCCACCCCCACTCTCTGTTAAAGTACCTTGCCTCACATCCTTCTGCTGCGGGCTCACATGGGACGTCGCCCCACTTCAAAAGGATCCTCCTCTCCATGCAGAGCGCTGAGTGGAGAATTCGCATCTGTGGGCACACCGCCCAGAGGGGGCGCCCTTCTCCTCAGTTCACCCAGGAAGTACAAGGACTACCCATTATGAACGGAGTAATACCCATGAGATCCCCTACCATAGCCAGGGTGGACTACCTGGACATGGTGGACATCCCCTACTCCCTAAATACCCAGAAAGTCATTTGGAAGTATGCCCACCACCCTCTTCTGCAGCCGCATAATTGTTCCCATGTGTGGCGCTGCTTAAGATGGGTATACCATACTGATGAGCTCTCTAACGCTTTGCACTCATACTGCGTCGTATGTGGCCAGTATGGAACGCTGGTTCACCGCCTGGAAGAGTGCCCTCCATCAAAAGCGATATGGCGTAAGGTACAACATCTATTTCACCAGGATCAGGAACAGCCCTTCAGCCTGTCTAAGGACATGTTTTCTTTACCATGGTTTCCACTCTTCCACCATCCCTCCATGCCTTGGTAGTTGCAATCGCTATGTGGACTATCCTCACGATTGTCTTGGATGCTATCTCAGGCTCCACTCCCAACCTTCAGGAAGCTATACACCGGTTCCAGTCGCGCCTTGTGGAACACTTTTAAGTGTGGATGTTTGGGTACCTCCCACCCCGTCGCCGCCAGATGGTCTCATCCTGGTTCCCAGTTTGGTTCACTGTTTCAAACCTCTTCCTACATACGTGCTCAGTAGTGACGCAAGCCCCTGCACATGTAACCCCCCTTCCTTCTCTTGGCGTTCACGCTGGCACAGGAGATAGCGCCTGCTTCTCTGGGGTGCCCTCCTCTCTCAGAAGTTCATTTCGTTGTTTAGTATTTTATCAGAAGTGTCCGTCCCCAAGTTGGCCTTCCCCAAATAAAAATTCAAAAATATTTTGACTTTACAAGAGTATTGGGAACAATCCTCAGAAGCATTTTAGTAAAATTTGATACTGATGACTTATGCCAAGAATGTTGATATATATAATTAATTTAAAAATATAATGAATCAATAATCAATGTAATAATGGACAATTGAGGATGGCGAGTTAAGCATATAGAATCACAATAAGATTACAATGAATTAAAAGCATGGAGAATCGCCAGTGAGAGTGCTGATGAATGCTGACAATGAATGCCAATGATGCAAATAGGCAATAAATGCCTATAAGTTTACTCTTCCACTCAATAAAATATTTTGTTTGCCTACCTTTATTAAGTTTTCAGTAGAAAGAGGTTAGCTTAGCTGATAGGGGTGGGATTGAAGATCCTCAGAGTTTAGTGATAGGATAAAACACCTGTAGTAATTGTTGCAACCAACTCTCAACCTTGTACTAGATGGAAACCCCGCGGGAACTTGGGCAACTATAGCAACAATGATGAACTGGAATGAGAGAAGGGAAAAGCCCCAAGGGAGTCAATAGAGGCTGCTGAACCGCAATCGTTGGACAAGTCCCAGGAGAGGACCTCTAAGCCATAACGAGTGGTTAAGCCCCAGAAGGAGAAGTTGTTGGTCTGCTGGGTTGGTGGGCTGCCCTGCATATTTTTAGGGAAAGGTCGCCAATGATGGTTAAAGATCAAGGTCCAGCAGTCTTCATATTGTTTGGCCTAGAACACTAATAAAGTCACCAATTATTGAGAATGAAAATCCTCAACAATGGTGCTCACTACAGGGGGGCTATGTTAGTGTGTTGCTTTATTAACTTGAGGTTTAGTTATGGAGGTAGCGAAAGCCACTAGATCTGTTTTTTATGGGAAATATGCTACCAGCGGAACCTCAGTTGCAAAGTTTAATTTTTGATGTCTCTTGGAAGTGGGAGATAGGACCAGGAACCTCCCGACCATCACATGAGATTGTTTTGGCCCACCAAAAATGGTGGAGTCATGCTTGAGGAAGATCATCTGGTTAACTCTGGGGATATTTTGTTCTTTTAACCAGGTGATATTCCTCGCATATTACCAAAATTTGTATTTATATAAAGTCTAGGACAATTTCTGACTATTTTACTAGTTTCGAGTTATTATTTAATGATATATACCAAAATAGTGTTCCCCATTTATTTGGGTTGAGCTGTCTTGGTTCATTTGATCAAGAAAGTATTGGGGATCATCCCAAATAGGAAATTAAATGGATCTTGACACTGGCAACTGAGGCAAAGGATGTCAAGATAATTAGTATTACCAATTAAGATGGCAAATTGTTAAATTTGACATTGAGAGTATAGTGAAAGGATCAGAAAGAGTATTCAGTCAAATTTTGACACTAGTGTCTGAAACCAAGGATGTCCAAATCAATTTATATCTATTAAATAAGGCAAAGCTATTTTTAACTTCGTGAGAGTATTAGGAACAATCCAGGTAGCATTTTGGTTAATTTGGCACTGGTGATTTATTCCAAGGATGTTGATATATCTAATTAATTCAAATTATTGCAAATCGAGAATCAACATAATTATGGACAATTGCAGATGATAATCCAAAGCAGAGAGTACCACCAGTGAGATTGCTGATGAATGCTAAGCTTGAAGAATCTTCAATGAGAGTGATGACAAAAGCTGATAATGAATGCCAATGATGAGGATAGGCAAGAAATGCCTAAAAGTTTACTTCCACTCAATAAATATCATTTTTTTGCCTACCTTTATTAATTTTTTAGTGATCAAATATAACTTGGCTGATAGAGGTGGGAATGAAGATCCCCAGAGGTTAGGTGTTGGGTAAAACACCTGGAGTGGAAAGTGCAACCAACTTCCAACCTTGCCCTAGATAGAACCTCATGGGAACTTGGACAATTAGAAGCAACAAGGATGAACTAGAAGTATTAAAGGGAGGGAACTCAGAGGTAGTCAATTGAGTATGCTGAACCACAATCGTTGGAAAAGTCCCAGGAGAGGACCACTGAGCCATAATGAGTAGTCAAGCCTCAGATGGAGAAGTTACTGGTCTGCTGGATTGGTGAGTTGCCCTTTGGATATGTATGGAAAGGTCACCAATGGTGGTGAAAGACAAGGGCCGCAGTCTTCATACTGTTTGGCCTGACACACTAATAGTATCCTGAATTATTAAAAATGAAAATTTTCAACACCGTTGCTTGATGAAGGTCTCGATAAGGCCTAATGCATTCTGCATGATGATTATGGCGTTAAAATGCTCATAGAATTAGCTCATATAAGAATCTAGGCCTCCTTTTAAAAATGGTCGAGCCAGTTACCACCTTATTGTCCTTTTTAAAGTGGTTCCATTAATCTTGGTTTCTGAAAGACATATGTTACAGACTTCTGATTTCTTTCATGATAACCTCCTTGGACTCTTTATAGCTCCTGTTTTCTCCTAAAATACATGGTAGGATGAGATTCTGACATTCTGTCTTGAAGCAACCAATAATGGTAACAGCTTTGATAGTCACCATAACTGTACATAGTCATTTAAAATAAAATAAAGAAAGAAGGAATGTTTTGAATGGAAAATGGGTAAACTTTGGTGTGCTTCTGAAGTCTTTAATGATAAACTCGGGCATCAGTATGAACTGGTAACCAAATGTATGTTGAGTTGACTCAGGATCAACCTCCAGTATTGCCGCAAATATACTCAACATTTCTTGAATGGGCTCATAGTACTTTTTTGTGTCTCTTTCCACCTCTATAATTACCAACTTTTATATTAGAACAATTCAGCCTCATAATATCCATCCATAGTACAGTTTCATTTTTATGCCACTAGGTCATCTATCCACTTGATGATTTTTTCCTCTAAATTCTTACCTGTTTGGTCATTTTCCTGTGCTGCCATTTTTTCTCCATTTTGCCTTTTAAAACTGTTCTTAAAGACCTCCCTTTTTGGAGTAAGGCTTCAATCTTCTGCAAATCATTTAATTTGCATACAATTTGCTGTTATTCTCTCACATCTGTAAATCTCAACATCTAACTAAATCACCTTGAACTTTAGCAAATCCAATTTGGATTGATTTGCCAATTCAATGCATTCTTGTTGAACACATTTCACTTAATCTGAATTTTATCAATTTATCCTTTGTATTCTCTTTCAACTTTTTGATTTTTTATAATATTGGAGACAGTTTTCATTATTTCTTATTTTTTGCACCAAATCAAGAAGTAGTATTTGTTTTAATAGTCAATGCTATCATTGATTCAGTGGAAGTATGAGCTCAGATTAATTCAAAAATGCTCGCCTTGCAACTCTTCTACGTTTATGTCTTCATATTTCCATCAAAAATTGAACCCAAGTGTTGCTAACTATTGACTTGATTCAATCTTTGCAAATTGAAGGTCTAAAATGATTCCAATCCTGATATCAAAGCTTTTTAATGATTTGGGTTGCATTATAATAACCCTCTTGTCTCCCTTTTAGAACTTTATTTGACAAATCAACTTCCTCCCACATTTGCAACTTACATTAATCAATGATCCTCATCACGAGAGCTCAGAGAAGTCTTATTGAAGTGATATAACTATAAATATTATTTGTCTATTCTATGTTAAGAATCGCTTTTATTATCAATTTTTATTATTAATTTGTGTAGATCATTAGCATAGCCTTACCTATAATAAATAATAGAGAACTTTACTAAATATTCATGCTAGAAAGTAGAACTATAGTTGGACCAACCAACAATAACATATGCAAGTAGCACGTAAAGAGACCCAGTGTAAACAAGTGGTGATTACTACAGGAGTGTAGTAGCAAAAAAGGAAGAAATTTTACCTTTATGGTGGAACTGTGTCAAGAAAATTGGAGAGTACTGAAAATAGACAATCCATCATCTTTTATGTCAATCATCCTATCACTAGTCAGAGGGCGCCGGAGGAAGTTGGATGACAATATTCCCCTCACCTTGAGGGATTTGAGATTTGTATGTTCACTGCGGATCAGCTAAGACAGATAGGACAGATGTTACTTTTAGATATTCTTAATCTTTGGCCATATAGAATCTGATCTAGAATCAAACTTATTTACTGGCAGCAAAATTAAGACCAGCTAATTCAGCAATATGACAACTTTTGGTCTTTGAGCCATCACCAAGTACTATAACAAGATAATAGTCTATCTCAGATGGATTGTACCTGGCTGGGTATCTCCAACCACTAAACAAAATACCAATCGATCATTTAGCTGCCACCACGCCCTAATTATGGAGGTTTTTAAAAAGATCAGCAAAATGCAGAAGCATTGTAGAGCCTGGTTAGGCAGCTTGAAGCCATTTCCAGGGTGTTTGCTAGGCGGTTAACAACAACTATAACCTTAATGTGCAAATTTCACAACAACCTAAACATATTGATCAGACAAACTAAAATGTGCTGTCCATCAGATATTAAGTCATGGACAACCGTGGGTCACCTCAATGGATACAAAGATTGACTCAACTTAAAGAAAGAGTTGCTTAATTGTATCACTTCAGGTTACATTACTAGATAGTCTGAGGCAGTCACGAAACTAAATAATATGCCCAACGTGATATGGGGTGGATTCACATCACTAGTGAAGTAACATTAGAACTGATGCCCTTCTCTATTAAGAGTTTCAACATATCAAAGATTGACAAGCAGCCATGTGGCGGGATATTGGAGGAGTGAAGGATTTGTTCAAGCGCTCCAAAAAGATAGAGAAAACCTACTTTAATCAGACAATAAGCTAAAATGGCAAGTTCATGAATTTAATAACATGGAGATTTCCCAAAAAAAGATGATCTGTACACTAGCGTGCATGAAGTGCAGAGAGATCTCATGAAGCTGCGACAATTCAAACAGCAGTGCCTTTGGGAGTTGAAGAATTGGAACACTTGAGAATTAAAAAATAAAAACAAATTGAAGGATGCTAGATGTCAGTGCCCTTGTCAAACTGTGACCCTACTTAACCAGAGCTATTTGGAAAACCCTTTAAAGAGAAATCTATCCAAGATATGATGCATTGACCTACACGCTTAGTACCTACCTCCTTATTTGATCTACCTCCTTCTGTGAAGATGCCAGATCCCAAACTTAAACAACAATAAGCTAGTATCCCAGGGCCTTGGGTTAGTACTGCACCAAAGATGTCTAAATCAGGAGGTTTCTATCCAGAGAACAAAAATTTAATCCAGTGGATCTATCAAGTTTTACAACCATGGAGATGTGCAGTCATTATTTAAATATTAAAAATGACCATGCACAACTTTTCTTTCTCGTTGCAAACACTTTTGCAACCTATTCAATTCAAGACTAAAAATATAGTTTGATAATCTCACAGAGGAGATTAGTCTGCGCCCATGTCTGGGAGCAGTTGGGCAAGCAAGGCAAGAGGAGCAGGCGGAAGGCCCGTGGCCTCTAACATTCGAAAATGCCCCGGAGAATCTGGCGGAATAGACAAAAATCTCAAAAAACTGGCAGTCACAATTTCCCCAGAGATACTCGTGTGGCAAGCACGATGCAACCAGTACATCGACACGCCACACTCCCAGCCACTTTTGTCAGTGGAATTCGGAGTCCATGTGTATCTGGACATCCAAAAAACGGCCTTATGGGAAAAATTTTGTGAAGATGTACACAAGCTTCCCAACTGCGGTGTACGTTGCACCTCACTCCATGTCACGCAGTTGGCTGGACCTAGGTTTTGAAAGCAAAATAGCAGCAGATGAGGCTGCAGCGGTGCGCATAGTGGTTGACCTCCCTGAAGGGCAACGGGTCATCAAAACCAAACGCACCAGATGGATAAAATCAAACCAAATTTTCCTCACGTTTGACTTTTTGCCTACTACAGTAAAACGTGACATTTTGGAGCAACACCTGAAAGATGGTCTCGCCATATACAGCAAAATAAAATCTTTCAAAACGCAACGCTTCACGCTGATGCCACGCCTGTGCACTGGCAAAGCCATCACAGTTCTGACCCCAACTGAGGAGATCGCAAAGGACCTAATCCAGATCCCGCACTCCACTTTTATTGATATTGCAGGGCATACCACCCACCCATTCTGGGTAACCGTGGACAGCGCGCCCCCCATTTGCACTCACTGTGATGCGTTTGGCCATAAGGCGCACACATGCCCCATCAAGGAGGGCGTCACATTCCAAGAGCACCCCTCAGCAGCCATGGCCAGTGGAGAGGCGCACTACAAACCAACCGCAAGCACCAAGGAGGCTTTCCCGTGGGGAGCACAAGGCTGCTACCTATTGGTAAAGCCCATCTCCCCAAAGGAGTGGAAGAAGGCAAATCAGGCCCATAGGGCCGCGGCCAAGGAAGCAGCCAAGGCCACCACCGCCATCCCACACTCACAACGCCAGGAGGACATGGAGACCTTTGTGGTGGAAGTGACTTGGGAATCCATCATCCAATCATATTGGGAAGCCCATGCCAAGTGGGCCACTCAATCTGAAGATCCAATGGGAGATTTGATCTCACCCAATCGCTGCACCCAAGCTCCGGTCAAAACTGACTTTGGACCTATCCCAACCGAAAAAAATTTTTTTGCCCCACTTGACAGTGCACTGAACTTATCCGCACCACAAAAAATTCATCCGACGTCAGGAAAACAAAAAGTGAAGGCCAAAGCCAACGCGACTCTTTCTGCAAAAATTAACAAAAATCCCAATAGCGTTGCTGCTAACACACCACGCTGCTGTGAAAGCCCATAGGGACCTTGAAGAGGCTGGTGGGCTTGGGAGCCCACCCCCTCGCACCTAAGGTGTGATGGGGGAAACCTTCACTCTAGGGATGTTGAATATCGCCAGACTCAAGGCCTCCCCATCCCAGGCTAGGAAACTGAGTTTTTTACAACACAATTTACCCGTGGATATCCTGGCCATCCAGGAGTCCCACTGTCCACGAGGTTCTGAGGAAGCTTGGAAAACAATGCTCCTCCCATCCCTATCCTTTTGGTTGAAGCACTGTGGGGTGCTAATTTGGAAAATAATTTTTTCAAATTAACATCCTCAGAAACATTCCTAAATGGCCAAGTGCTCATCATCACCTTCTCGTGGGCTGATGTTGTGCACGCAATTATTAACATCTATGCCCCAAACGGTGCACATGAGCATCGGGAATTTTTTCACTGGTCAAATCCCTCCTGCTACCCCCTGATTCTTTCCTAGTTGGTGACATGAACTGTTGGCTAACCTCACCAACGGACTGGTGGCCTCCCTCACCCCACGCCCCACAGGGTCACATAGAACTACACGTTCTAAGAGCCACCCTTGGGTTAAGGGATGCGATGCTGCAACATGCCCCACTGCTCGAAAACATGACGCGTCCCCATGTCCACAACGGCCAATTAAGGTCTATGACCCGCATCAACCTTATTCTAACGCTGGCGAAATTCTAACCCCACATCTCCCACTTCAAAACAACGAAAATGGAATTCTCTGGCCACTGACTGGTCTCAATAACCTACCACCTACCGGTCACAGTTGCTAAGGCCCCACATTGGTGCAAAATCCGCCCCCCGAGCTCGCGTCACCAGGATTTTCCATGTGGGTGGAAGAAGCAACTTTGGCAAAATCGTTTGTTGCACTGTTTTGCGCGGACCCCATTTCCACATGGGCAACTTTCAAAGAAATCACCATCCACCACTATCGCCATCTCTCCTCCAGACGCTCACGAGCCACATTGGTGGTTATCTCGCGTGCTCTGGTGGAATTGGCCCACTTGGAGTCCAACATTCCAGCTACAGGATACAGCCCTGCATGGGGCCGGAAGTGGGCGGAGGCAGCCACCCACCTCAACACACTCGAAAGGCAACACAAAAATTGGGTTTGTGTCCAATACAGGGCCACATGCATCACTAAAGGCGACAAGTGCACCGCATACTTCTTTAAAAAAATTTTGCACCACGCCAGAGCGTGGCCTGCACACAGGTGCAAAGATCGGATAATTCCATTGTGGAAACACCAGCTGAAGTGACAATAAAAATGCAAAGATATTACTATGAGTTTACTGAGCTGAACCAATTCAGCCGGCCAAAATGGCAGAGTTTCTTGACTGAGCTCATATCTGCACCATTTTCTGATACCCAGAAATAATGAATTTAATTAATCCAAACGAATTATGGACAGCCATTCGTGGTGCGCCAAACTGAAAATGACCAGGTCTAGATGGCATTCCATATGAGTTCTACAAAAAATATTTCAAATATATATTTCCATTGCTGCTAGCCTCACTTAACCAAAGCCTGTTGAAACACGCCTCCTACTAGGAGGACATGAGGCCTTTACTGTCACACTCTTCAAGAAAGGGGATAAGCTTGACTTAGCCAACTGGCGCCCCATTTCTCTAACAAACACAGATACCAAAATTTTAACCAAAATCATGGCTAACCGTTTAGGGACTGTAGCATCTGCCACCATCTCCCCAGAACAATTTGGTTTCATCCCCAGAAGGTCTATTTGGGATAACGTGCACTCTGTGGCTAATGTGTGTCAGTCCACAGCCTCTGGGGCACTTGTATTCTTGGACCAACAAAAGGCCTATGATAGAGTAAACTGGGAATACCTAAGGGCCTGCCTCCATCAATTCCGCCTACCCCCCACTTCATAAACTGGGTGATGCTGCTCACGGAATCTGCAACAATGGCAGTACGTGGCCCTGGCTTCCTAATGGAAGTAATCCGCCCTCAAAGGGGCTTGCGACAAGGGGACCCCCTCAGCCCACTCTTATACAACTTCAGCCTTGACCCACTACTGCGAAATGTGAATGCCCACCTCACTGGTGTCCATGTGCCAGGCCAAACCCCAGTCAAGATGATGGCATTTGCAGATGATTGCGTGGTGGGGGTGTCTAATAACAAAGATGCACGCGCGCTTGAAGCCCTCATCCAGGAATATTCCCGGGTAAGCAACGCGGCACTGAACGCCTCCAAAACTGAAACCATCCTCCTTGGTCAGTTTCAGAACTGCTGGGCCCCAGCAATTAGTTTCTCAACCTGGCCCATTTGCTCGCCCACGTCCACGCCTTACTAACTAAACACACACCGCTCCACTGGTGCTCCCCTTTGTGCCACGTCCTACCATAGGACTGGCGCGCCATCTGGGCGTGTGGATGGAGGCAGGCGGATATGCGTCAGCAGTAATGGAGTGCCATATACTGGACAACGTGACGAAGCAAATCGCCTCTCTCAGAGCCCACCCTACTACCCTCACTGGCAGGTTTGTTCTTGCCAACTCTATGCTCCTATCCAAAGTCTGGTTCGGAGCCCACGCCATCCCCTTCTCCCCAAGCTTCTTCAAATCCCTGTATGCTTTGCTGCAAGGATGGCTTTGGTCAGGCCACCCTCCACCAGTACGGCTAGAGGTCATGTTTGTCCCTCATCATCAAGGTGGCATGCGCCTGTTTGACTTCAAAGCCCATGCTGCCAAGATCCTGGGCACCTGGATCGCGGCTGTCACCGCTCCTACACTCCCATCCCAACACTGGTCCCGCGTGGCCCACTCCAACCTCTCCCGAGCCTTGGGCCTCAACAATCCATCAAACCCCCACTCCCTGATGAAATACCTCGCATCACACACATCGGCCACAGGTCCTCACGGGACTAAAACCCACTACAAATGAATCCTACTCTCCATGCGAAGCGCAGAGTGGAGAATTCGTATTAGTGGACATACAACCCAAAGAGGCCGCCCCTCTCCTCAGTTCACACAAGAGGTACAGGGGCTACCCATCCATGATGGCGTGATCCCCATTCGACCCCATGTCCTATCCAGGGTGGACTACCTGGACATGATGGACATCCCTTATTCTACTGAGACCCAAAAGACTATCTGGAAATACGCACACCATCCTCTGTTGCAGCCTCAAGTCCGCTCCCATGTGTGGCACTGCCTGAGGCGGGTGTATCATACAGCTGAGCGCTCTAACGCTTTACACTCATCCTGTGTCATGTGTGGCCAGTATGGAACGCTTTTCCACCGCCTGGAGAAGTGCCCCACCTATAAAGTGATATGGCGCGAAGTTTAACGTCTGCTGGGCCAGGATCAAACGCATCCCTTCAGTCTGTCAAGAGATATGTTTGCTTCATCAATGGCCTCCCCCTTCCACCCTCCCTCCATGCTCTGGTGGTTGCAATCGCCATGTGGACTATCCACACGATTGTCTTGGATGCCATCGCTGGCTCCATCCCCACCCTCCCAGAAGCTGTCCACAGATTCCGGTCTCATTTTGGTGGACCACTCTCAAGCGTGGATGTTTGGATACCTCCCACCGCGTCGCCAACAGCTGGTCTCCTCCTGGTTCCCAGTATGGTTCACCAAATCAGTCCCCTTCCTCCACACGTGCTCAATAGTGGCTATGGCCCCTTCACATGTTCCCTCCCCTCCCCATAAGTGGCGTTCCCTCTGGCAACAAGAGATAGCATCACTTCTCTGGGGTGCCTCCCCTGGTACTAAGTTTGTCTTTCCTGAGTCATATTTGGAAGTGTCCGTCCCCTGGTCGGCCTTCCCCGCAATAAATTTAAAAATGACCATGCACAGGGCAGATGAAATTTTTAAAGCTACTACCATAGCTAGCTGTTTAGATGACCAAAACTGATTTTTAATAATTCCCTACCTACCTGAGGAGCATTGGACTTCTGCTGACGTGAATATTCTAGTTCCATGAGACTTTGGATACCCCAAACATATGGCCACTTGGAAGGCTGATTTGATGCCCATTCAGTTTAATAAACAAAACCATTACAACATTTGCTGATCAGTTTATCATGAGGCTCAGGCGCTACTGGGGTGCTAAATACATGATGGACTACAATGTCAAGATCAAGCTTCAGAATGCCATTAAGTTTATCCTAAACTTCACTATTGTTTGCTTCTGGCACTTGTGCAATATTTAGATACCTCATCTATGAATAAATACCTGAATTTGTGTGAAGCTACACTTGATACACCCAACATGTAAGCCCAAACAACCAGGCCCACAAGTTAATGAAAGTAACATAGGGACCATGGAAGTTTTTCTTCCACTGAGGGAATTTTTGGAGAGTGCTGAAACCTAGCTGAGATAACGTATTGATCTATGAATCTGAGTGGCGTTAAGCGGCATCCTTCCCTAAGCGACGCCTTGGGTGAACCTTGTGACCTTCCAAGTGGATTAAAGCTGGGTAAAAGAAACTTGGTAATAGAAGGAAGGCTCTTTACTGTTAGTCATTATCCAGTTCTGTCCTAGAGTCATGAGGGAGATGTGAGCATTCCCATATAACAGAATTCTGTAAAAGAAATCTCACGGTGTCAGCCATCACTAGAAGTCAGCACGCTGCCATAGAGCTATAGGGATAAGAAGTCATCCTTAAACTTTGTGCTACTCAAATTACTGAGCACAAATCAATCTGAAGAGAACAAAGATTCATAATCCTTACCTCTTTTAAGAGATTTAAGGCTGCGCTTCCAATTAATACCTTAAATACTTACTTTCCTGATGTAGGAGAACAGAATCAAAACTATGATTACAAAAGTCATTACTTTTTCCACTTTGCAATATATGTGGATTCGCACTATTATTCTATTTATATTTATATTGACATTCATGTTAACAAAGTTTTAGGTTGATCCATTGTTGACTGCGCGCCCCTGTGAATCTGATTTAAAGTCAAGTTCTCCAAAAATTGTGAAAGCTCATAATTTGGCCAAAAATCAATGATATGGAATGGGGGGGCTATGAGCACTACAAGTGAGAAACCTATAGCGCGTTACTAATGAGGTTCAGCTCTCTTCATGTTAATTCCTCTGTTATAGTGCTTCTTAATGATAATTACCAATCTTTTGTTGATACTAGCTTTCTTTAGCTTTAAAGTTGCGTTTTAAACTATGAGGAGATCACTTTTGCTATACTAGGTTAAACTTTGCCTCTTCATTTAAAAAGGGAATATCAGACTTCCCTAAATCCTAGTTAACTTCATCAATGTGGTTTATAATGATGGTGTAGTCTACATCATTACCAACAAATGAGTCATAGAAGTTCTCTTCTACCTGCCATCATACCTGATAATAAAGACATCCCCTTTAAAGCCTTTAAGGACTGTAGATATACCCCGGAAAAAAGCGTGTGCTGTCAACTGGACAGAACCTAGAGTTATCAGAGGGATTGTTAGCAAATTTACTACACATGGTAACAGTCAAGGTCAGAACCTTTCGCTGTTCCTGGGATGATCTCGTCGGGTCACAAGGATATCTGTGTATTATTTATCAACCTAATTGCCTCCAAGGTTTCGCCAATAAAGGGTAAAAGATCGCATTTGTATACTTAATCTGTTATAAGAAATTTTGGAAGTACATATGTTTAAAAAATATGACAGAGTTGGGCTTACCTTAGCCACCCTTACCAAGTTGTGTAGCCAATTCATTTGAACAACTCAAAGAGCTAATTGAGTATCAGAAAGATAAGTTGATGACCCTCATAAAAGTATGCTAAAGTATTTTTGACAGACAACTATGCCCTTAGTTGCGCTGTGGGGATCTAGTACCACATTTATATCGGGGATACAATACCCATTTTACCGCGTCTGAAAAGGAGAAGTAAGGTCATTGACAAAGAGGTGCAGAAGTAATTAGAGAAGCATATTCTCAAGAGATAGTTTTCCCTTTGCGCAGCCATAAGCCATTCTGGTACATATATTTTAGAGAAAAAAGTTTTTGATAGAATTGTTATAGACACCTAAGTTTTAGTATACTTAAAAGGATTTCTATTTTTTTTTTAGTACTAGATGGTCCCAACCCAAGGGGGGATTCATCGATGTTTATTGAATTACGCCTGGGCTCCTAAGAGCCTGAGGCGAGGGAAGGGAGGAGGAGGCATCGAGAAAGGGAGGGGGTTTGCGCGCCAGAGCCGTGCTGCAGTGACAACTGAGCGGGGGAGGGTTGGCGACATAGTGCAGACCTTCAGGGCCATCTCAAAGTGTACCTGAAAGTGGGTGATCATGTGTGGAAGGGTCCACACCTGCTGGTCAAAGGCAGCACGAAGGAAGGAGTTATGGATGGTCCAGATGGCTGTGGCATAGGCGAGGACACGGAGGGGTCGGTGGCAACCAGGCAATGTCTGCTCAAACATGAGGTCTTGCACAGGGTGTCCAGACCAGGGCTGAGCATGGAGGAGCGCGCGGGCCTTTGGCCAAAATGCGGCGACACCTGGACAGGTGAAAAAACGATGGAGGTGGGAGTCAATAGGCTCCACACAGCGGGGGCAGCTTCGGTGCTGGAAGGTAGGGCCAGTCCGGTCCCCTGTCCTGTATGAACAGTGGAGCACTCTCCATAAGGTGTTGGACACCTTTGCTGACAGGATGGGGTGATAGACGTCCTTCCACAATTCCTTAAGGTCAAATCTCACGGAGGGAGGGAGGAGCTCAAGGAGTCTTGGGCGGATGGGAGGACGATCTTGGGGGTTGAGGCGAGTTGTGACAACTTGTCCATTGTGCACAATTGCATGGCGACGTGGGCTGAGGCCAGGGCCTTCCCTTCTGTATGGGAAGGCATGGTGGATCCGCGCGCCTACTCGTTTCAGGGCAAGGAGAGCCTGGTTCCAGTAGGGGGATGAGGATGGTTTTAGGCGATGGCCTGGGTGGTTTGTGAGCCACTCCCCTAATGAGGTCAGAGATGCTCTAGGAAGACCCAGAGCTGCTGACACTGACTGGCGGAGGGCGGGCGCCCATTGGGGCATGGGGGTCGCGTCCCAGCAGACAATCGGCCATAGGAACTTCAGGAAGATTGTGGTGGCGTGGGATCGCGTGTCCAGAAGCCCTAGGCCCCCTTCATTACAGGGTCGGGCAATGGTTGAGAGGGCTATTGGTGGATGGTTTGAGCCCCAGATCCAACAGCGGAGGAGTACATTGAGCCGCGTATAAAAGGCATCTGTGAATGGGCAGACGTGCGCTAGGAACCAGACTTTGGAGAGGAGGAACACATTGGCCATCAGAGCTCGACCCTGGGGGTGATGTGCCGCCGGTTCCAGCTGGCAATCCTGGAGTTAACTGCTGCAAGGAGCAAGTCCTCATTGTCTTTTAGCGCAACTCCTTGTTGGTTGGTGAGAACGCCCAGGTGACGGAAGGTACCGCGCTCAGGTTCAATACCAAATGGTGGGGGGAAGGTGGGGGAGCCGACCTGTACAACTGTTGTCTTGGAGGTGTTGACCATGGCGTTGGACGCCTTGGTGTACCTCTCAATGGTCACAGCAGCGCGGGCAACATCCCCAGGGCAGCCAAATGCAATGGCAGTGTCATCTGCAAATGCCATGGTGCGTGTGGGGGCTTTACCTGGGACCAGAATCCCTGTTAGCTTGTCCTGTAAGGAGGCCAAGAGGGGGTCAAGGGTGATGTTAAAAAGGATAGGGCTCAGGGGGTCCCCTTGCCGGAGACCTTGTCCAACTGGTACTGCCACTGTAAAACCCATTGGCGCCAGAACTCTGGTGTGGAGCTGGTCATAGAGCGATGATATCCAGCGCCTAGCTGCGGGTGGGAGATGGAAGCGGGCCAGGGAAGCATCAATATACTTCCAGGCTACCCGATCATATGCTTTCTCCATATCCAGAAGAGCCACAAAGCCATTCACCTTACGAGAGTTAGCAGTCAAAGTCACGTGAAGGTCATTATAGTTGTCCCATAACGACCTCCCCGGAATAAAACCGTACTGGGATGGGGAGAGGCGAGGTGACACCCATTTGGTGATGCGGTTGGCCAGAAGCTTCGTGAAGAGCTTGTGGTCTGTGTTGATCAACGCTATGGGGCGCCAGTTCGCCAGGTTCTCACGGTCTGACTTCTTGTGAATGAGGGTCGTGATTGAGCCTCTGGAGTCGGGGAGGACCTCGCCATTCACCAAGAGTGCAGCGAAGAGGTCGCGGAGGGTTCTGGCTATCACTGCAGGTTCCAGAAGGTACACCTCAAAGGGTATTCCATCTGGGCCTGGGGCTTTAAGCCGTGGGGATTTCAGAAGGGTTTCCATCACCTCCTGGATGGAAATAGGCGCCAGTAGAGCCTCATCAGCCCGTGGGTCAATGGGCGGCTCTGGAGCCCGCCACAGGAAGTCTTGGATGTCCGATGGGTCCACCTGGGTGGCATGGAAGAGGCTGAAGTAGAAGCGGTGTAGTTCCTGCGTGATTTTCTCCTTATCTGAAGTGGTTGTAGTGCCAATTTTCAGTGCAGTAATATCCTGCGCTGTTGACCGGGCTTTCTGTTTCTGAAAGAAGAAGCGGGTGGGGCGTTCCCATTGAGCATAGTAACGAGATGTTGTAAAGTTTGCTGCCCGTTCTTCCTGCAGTGTGAGCTCCAAGCGGAGTGCTTCCTGCGCCGCTTCCCAGTCTTCCAACCATCTGGGAGAGGGCGAAGGCTGGCAGTTTCGCTCTAGATGTCTGATTCTGGCTTCCGCCCTTTTGACTCTGGCGCGAGCTGCAGTCATCTGGGCTTTGGCACAGTTGTAAGCAACGCGGGTGATGCCCTCCTTGGTCACCGCCCATCTAGCCTTGTGGTCAAGCAGGTGGGGTGGGGGGAGGTGAGAGTCTCTCGGATGGTCATAGACAGCTTCTCCTTAGTGAAGGGGTTGTTGAGAAGAGCTGGGGCAACCCTAGGCCAGAACCTACGCGACGGTCTAAGTGTGGTGGTGAGGACAACGGTGAGTGACCTGTGATCACTCAGATGGTTGTCACGAGAGATGGGAGTGGAGACGCGGCCAATTAGCAGGGGGCCAATCAGTGCCATATCTATGCGTGACGCTGACTGGAAAGCTCCTCCATCATACTGGATCCTAGTCATGCAACCTAGGCCAGACGCGGAGGGTGGAAGCGCATCTATAAAGCCACTCAGGCGAAGGAAATCCTGGAGGCGACTTGATCCAGGGCGTTCCTTTGCTGCAGGGGGTAAGAGTCACGGACGCGACTTATGGTTGTGTTGAAATCTCCTAAGAGAACTGTATTCCGTGGGAGATTGAGTTGGAGGAGCTCTTCAAGAGCCGATTTTGCTCCTGACCTGCATTAGGCAGGTAGATGCTTGCAGCGAAGAAGGAGAAGTCAGGAGTGGTGAGTTTGGCCAGTATGAGGCGGCCACCTAGATATTGTGAAAAAGAATGGGTTTTAACCCGGGGATTCAAAACAATAAGGGCGGCATGGTTTGTCCAGAAGGAGTTGCCTCCAAACTGTTCATTCCATGCAGATTGTTCGTGGGGGAGGATATGGGGCTCCTGGACAGCAGCGATGTCAATTTGTGCTGACCTGAAGTTTCGGAGGAGGCGGGCTCTCCGCTTAAAGTCCCGCAACCCATTTGCGTTGATGGATTGCAGGGCCAGGGTGCTGCCATGGGGACTCATAGCTGTTCCCCTCCATGTCCTGGGGGGTTGCCAGCGCTTAAGCCTGCTGCTGTGAGGCGGCTAGTTTTGAGTCCTTTATCTTGACTATTAGCTGCAATCCGTGAGGAGCGTCGAGGGTTCTGAGGGGAAGGAGAGGGTGGGGGGCGGAGGACCCAGTAAGCCAGCCTAGGATGCTGCCCCCGCTCCGTTGCAGGGGAAGGACCTGAGGGTGCTCAAGGGTGACCTCCGCGGTGTCCCCATTTGATGAGTCTGAGTCCATATTCACTTCCTCCAACACTGCAAAGGATCCGCGCGAAATGGACTGTGGGGTTGGGGTAGGACTCTTTGAGGTGGCACTTCTACTGCAGGCCGCGAGTTGCCAGTCCATGCTGGTGGGCATAGCTCCATTGGGAGCTGAGGGCTGATGCGATAAATCGCTGGTGGGGGTTGGTGGGGGTGCCGCGGAGCCCTGAGTGTGGGTGGCTGACGAGGGGCACCCTGTGGGAGATGCCTTGCGCTTGGTGAGAGAGGGAGTTGACTCTGGGAGATTGGAGGGGGTGCCCATTGGAAGGGGGGCATGAGCGCGAAGGTATCCCACACCAATAGTGGGGTTAGCTGTTTCAACTGCTAGGCGTAAGGCCTCAGGGGACAGGTCTTGAACAGGAACCCATTGTGTGGGTTGTGGAATTGCTGCTGCAGCCATGTGGGATCGTTTTTGGCCTGGTTTAGGCCCCTGGGTGGTGGCTAAGAGGGCTTGTTTTCGAGCTGTGCAGCCACTATACAAGTGTCCAAGGGCGTTACACCATGAACACCGGGGGCGCGCCTGATCAGGGTCGACAAAAAAGATCTCAGGGCATGCCCCAACTACCGCCACACGAGGAATAACCTCAATGTTACGGGATACAGTGGGGGAGGGGATGAATGACGCCCTAGCAGTGCGAGCTCTTTGAGTGGGAGCATAGTAAGAGGGGACGCTAAAGTCCACTGAAAGAACAGACCCAAACTCCATTAAACCACGATGGAGTGCCAGTTTAAGAGACTCAGGATCAACAGTCGTTGGTAGGTTGGAAAAAGTAACCCATGAAATTTTCTCCAGGTGAGAGCGTGTGCGGGAGATGCGAAGAGATCCGCGTGGAATAATGACCTGGAGGGTGGCAGCATGGTCAGCAAGGGCAGCTTCAGTGAATCCCACATCGATGTAGTGGCCCTCCACTGATTCATGGATGGTGGTGTTAATAGGGAATGTCTCCGCAATCGCTGCAAAGTATGAGAAGTAATCCTCTGTATAGAATTCAACAGGGTTATGCCCATAATAAAGGCGAATTGCGTGGGAGAGGGTTGAGCGAGGTAGAGCTTTTTGCGCTCTAGTTTCGGCCCATTTCTTCTTAACATCGGCAATAAACGCCACTTCACGGGGATCTGCTTTGGGTAGCGTTGGTGCCAGAGGTTTTTGCCACGCCCCAGTGGCTCCTTTGGTGCGTTTGTGTTTGCTTTGGGCTGCAATTGCAGGTTGAGTGTGAGCTGGTGGTTTGGACAAGTTTGCGGAGTTCCCTTGTTTCTGGAATGTTACAGCAGTTGCTGGCATCATATTAAATTGAGGGGCGGTTTGTTGGGCCTCGCTAAATTGGGGAGGCCCATCCAGATTGGAATTAACTCCAGCCAGTTGGGAGGAGGGAGATGTTTCATCACCATCCCAATCTATTTGGGTAAATTCAGCCCGAGTATTTGCTGTGATTTCGTGGGCAAAACTCACTGGCTGATTGGTGAATTGGTCGTTTTCAGCATATTGAGATAAAGTGCCGACTTGAGAAGTGCCGATTATGGGGTTTAAATGGGACGGGTGAGATTGGAACTGGTGTGAAGTTCCAAAATCTGAACCATTTAAATCCCCATTGGGAAGATAGATTGTCCCAATTTGGTGCTTAGTGAACCAGAATGTGCGGCTAATCCAACCTTACATCCAAGGGTTTGGGGGCCAGGTGATTGTTGGGCCTCGCTAAATTGGGGAGTCCCATCCAGATTGGAATTAACTCCAGCCAATTGGGAGGAGGGAGATGTTTCATCACCATCCCAATCTATTTGGGTAAATTCAGCCCGAGTGTTTGCTGTGATTTCGTGGGCAAAACTCATTGGCTGATTAGTGAATTGGTCGTTTTCAGCATATTGCGATAAAGTGCCGACTTGAGAAGTGCCAATTACGGGGTTTAAATGGGACGGGTGAGATTGGAACTGGTGTGAAGTTCCAAAATACGAACCATTTGAATCCTCATTGGGAAGAGTAGATTGTCCCAATTTGGTGCTTAGTGAACCAGAATGTGCGGCTAATCCAACCTTACATCTGAGGATTTGGGGGCCAGGTAGCTGGGTATCGCCCCTCATGGAGGGAGCCAGAAACACGGCATCAGCAATAATAGATGGGGCTGAATTAGCTGACACAATGGGGGAGGTGAATGTCTGGATGGGCTGAGTTGCATTCAACTGAGCAGACGCCATTAAAACAGCGTGGGTGATGGCCTCCTTGGTTGGAGGGGCCCAGCGGGTTGGTGGGAGGCAGCACACACAGAGCTGTTAGGCGTGCAGGTTGCAGAAGTGCGATCAGGTGAACTGGCGCTAGTTGGAGTAGCTCCAGGTTGGGGGGTGGTGCCTGCTTTCATGGCTGCTGCTTGAGAGCGGGTGATTCTGGTTGACCCTGAGGTGGGTAACCGAGGGTTGCTTCGTTTGGGGGTGGTGCTGGCTCGTTTGGCATAGCCTGCGGGTTCTTTTGCGGGGTTTCCCGCCATATTTGCTAATAGTTTTCGTAAATCTCTTTAGTGGAGCTAAATTTTAGGCTGAATTGATTTTCGAAAAGTGATGCTTAGCAGAAAGAGCTTAAAAGGATTTCTATTCATTACTGCGAATAGATGACGTCTTGGAAAACCAGTGGAGCAAATGTTTTGCAGCTCTATATATAATTAGCAGATACTGGAGGATCAACCTGAAACCTGAATAGAAGTAAAAGTGCATGATTATTAACTCTCAAGCATCATTCTACACAACTCAAATGCCTCAATGGTTATGCAATGCGTTGGCCATCTTGCAGCTGTTGTTGGATATTATCATGATGGACTTATAGTGAACTTGGGGTTGTATTATCTTTACTATACAAATGTATTCTTTAAAATATTTACCCAACCTTTATTGCACCTAAAAAGCTTTTTTGAGATATGCCTGAGCTCAATTAAAAATGGATCCTAGAAGATTCCAGTTATTCAAGTCTTAGATGGAGTATCTAACTTTTCTTTCTCGTTGCAAACACTTTTGCAACCCATTCAATTCAAGACTAAATCCAGTTTGATAATCTCATAGAGGGGATTAGTCTGCGCCCATGTCTGGGAGCAGTTGGGCAAGCGAGGCAAGAGGAGCAGGCGGAAGGCCCGCGGCCTCTAACGTTCAAAAATGCCCCAGAGAATCTGGTGGAATAGAAAAAATCTAAAAAAACTGGCGGTCACAATTTTCCCGGAGATACTCACGTGGCAAGCACGATGCAACCAGTACATCAACATGCCACACTCCCAGCCACTTTCTTCAGTAGAATTTGGAGTCCGTGTGTATCTGGACATCCAAAAACGGCCTTATGGGAAAAATTTTGTGAAGATGTACACAAAATTATCCTGACCATGGTGTACGTTGCACCTCACTCCATGTCATGCGGTTGGCTGGACCTAGGTTTTGAAAGCAAAATAGCAGCAGACAAGGCTGCAGCGGTGCGCATAGTGGTCGACCTCCCCAAAGGGCAACAGGTCATTGAAACCAAATGCACCAGATGGACAAAATCAAACCAAATTTTCCTCACGTTTGACTTTATGCCTACTACGGTAAAACGTGACATTTTGGAGCAACACCTGAAAGATGGTCTCACCATATATGGCGAAATACAATCTTTTGAAATGCAACGTTTTACGCTGATGCCACACCTGTGCACCGGCAAAGCAATTGCAGTTCTGACCCCAACTGAGGAGATCGTAAAGGACCTAACCCAGATCCCGCACTCCACCTTTATTATCATCACAGGGCATACCACCCACCCATTCCGGGTAACCGTGGACAGCGCGCCCCCCATTTGCACCCACTGTGACGTGTTCAGCCATAAGGTGCACGCATGCCCCATCAAGGAGGGCGTCACATTCCAAGAGCACCCCTTGGCGGCCATGGCCAGTGGAGAGGCGCACTACAAACCAACTGCAAGCACCAAGGAGGCTTTCCCGTGGGGAGCACAAGGCTGCTACCTATTGGTAAAGCCCATCTCCCCGCAGGAGTGGAAGAAGGCCAAGCAGGCCTGTAGGGCCACGGCCAAGGAAGCGGCCAAGGCCACCACCACCATCCCACACTTACAACGCCAGGAGGACATGGAGACCTTCGCGGCGGAAGCAACTTGGGAATCCATCACCCAATCAGATTGAGAAAGCCCATGCCAAGTGGGCCACTCAATCCGAGGATCCAATGGGAGATTTGATCTCACCCAATCGCTGCACCCAAGCTCCGGTCAAAACTGACTTGGGACCTATCCCAACTGAAAAAATTTTTTTGACCTGCTTGACGGTGCACCAAACTCAGCCGCACCACAAAAAATTCATCTGACGTCAGGAAAACAAAAAGTGAAGGCCAAAGCTAACGCGACTCTTTCTGCAAAAATTAACAAAAATCCCAATAGCGTTGCTGCTAACACCCACGCTGCTGTGAAAGCCCATAGGGACCTTGAAGAGGCTGGTGGGCCTGGGGGCCCACCCCCTCGCACCTAAGGTGCGATGGGGGAAAACTTCACTCTAGGGATGCTGAATATCGCCGGACTCAAGGCCTCCCCATCCCGGGCTAGGAAAATGAGTTTTTTATAAAACAATTTACCCGTAGATTTCCTGGCCATCCAGGAGTCCCACTGTTTTAAGGAATCAAGGAAGCTTGGAAAACAATGATCCTACCATCCCTATCCTTTTGGTCGAAGCACTGTGGGGTGCTAATTTGGAAAAATAATTTTTTCAATTTTACATCCTCAGAAACATTCCTAAATGGCTGAGTGTTCGTTGTCACCTTCTCATGGGCTGACGTTGTGCACACAATAGTCAACATTTATGCCCCAAACGGTGCACATGAGCGTCAGGAATTTTTCTCATTGGTCAAATCCCTCCCGCTACCCCCCAATTCTTTCCTAGTTGGCGACATGAACTGTTGGCTAACCTCACCAACGGACCGGTGGCCGCCGTCACCCCACGCCCCACAGGGTCACGTAGAACTATGCATTCTAAAAGCCACCCTTGGGTTAATGGATGCACTGCCACGACATGCCCCACTGCTCAAAAACATGACATGTCCCCACGTCCACAACAGCCAATTAAGGTCCTTGACCCACATTGACCTTATTCTAGTGCCGGCGAAATTCCAACCCCACATCTCCCACTTCAAAACAACAAAAATGGAATTCTCTGACCACCGACTGGTCTCAATAACATACCACTTATCCATCACAGTTGCAAAGGCCCCACATTGGTGAAAAATCTGCCCCCCGAGCTCGCATCACCAGGATTTTCCATGTGGGTGGAAGAGGCAACATTGGCGAAATCATTTGTTGCACCATTTTGCACGGACCCCATTTCCACATGGGCAACTTTCAAAGAAGACACCATCTGCCACTATCGCCATCTCTCCTCAAGGCGCTCATGAGCCACATCAGCGGTTATCTCACGCGCGCTGGCAGAATTGGCCCACTTGGAGTCCAACATTCCAGCCACAGGATATAGCCCTGCATGGGGCCAGAAGTGGGCAGAGGCAGCCGCCCACCTCAACGCACTCGAAAGGCAACACAAACATCGGGTTTGTGTCCAATACAGGGCCACACACATCACTAAAGGCGACAAGTGCACCGCATACTTCTTTAAAAAAATTTTCACACCACGCCAGAGCGTGGCCTGCACACAGGTGCGAAGATCAGATAATTCCATTGTGGACACACCAGCTGAAGTGGCAATTGAAATGCAAAGATATTACTCCAAGTTATACCAAGCTGAACCAATTCAGCCAGCTGAAATGGCGGAATTTCTCGACCGAGCTCATATCTGCACCATTTTCTAATACCCAGAAATAATGAATTTAATTACTCCGAATGAATTATGGACAGCCATTCGTGGTGCACCAAACCAAAAATGCCCAGGTCCAGATGGCATTCCATATGAGTTCTACAAAAAATATTATAAATATATATCCCCACTGCTGCTAGCCTCACTCAACCAAAGCCTGTTAGAAATGCGCCTCCTACCAGGAGGACATGAGGCCTTTACTGTCACACTCTTCAAGAAAGGGGATAGGCTTGACTTAGCCAACTGGCGCCCCATTTCTCTAACAAACACAGATACCAAAATTTTAACCAAAATCATGGCTAACCGTTTAGGGACTGTAGCATCTGCCACCATCTCCCCAGAACAATTTGGTTTCATCCCCAGAAGGTCGATTTGGGATAACGTGCACTCTGTGGCTAATGTGTGTCAGTCCACAGCCTCTGGGGCACTTGTATTCTTGGACCAACAAAAGGCCTATGATAGAGTAAACTGGGAATACCTAAGGGCCTGCCTCCATCAATTCCGCCTACCCCCCCACTTCATAAACTGGGTGATGCTGCTCACGGAATCTGCAACAATGGCAGTACGTGGCCCCTGGCTTCCTAATGGAAGCAATCCGCCCTCAAAGGGGCTTGCGACAAGGGGACCCCCTCAGCCCACTCTTATACAACTTCAGCCTTGACCCACTACTGCGAAATGTGAATGCCCACCTCACTGGTGTCCATGTGCCAGGCCAAACCCCAGTCAAGATGATGGCATTTGCAGATGATTGTGTGGTGGGGGTGTCTAATAACAAAGATGCACGCGCGCTTGAAGCCCTCATCCAGGAATATTCCCGGGTAAGCAACGCGGCACTGAACGCCTCCAAAACTGAAATCATCCTCCTTGGTCGGTTTCAGAACTGCTGGGCCCCAGCAAGTAGTTCCCAACCTGGCCCATCTGCTCGCCCACGTCCACGCCTTACTAACTCAACACACACCGCTCCACTGGTGCTCCCCTTCATGCCACATCCTACCATAGGACCAGTGCGCCATCTGGGCGTGTGGATGGAGGCAGGTGGATATGCGTCAGCCGTAATGGAGTGCCATATACTGGACAACGTGACGAAGCGAATCGCCTCTCTCAGAGCCCACCCTACTACCCTCACTGGCAGGGTTGTTCTTGCCAACTCTATTCTCCTATCCAAAGTCTGGTTCAGAGCCCCCGCCATCCCCTTCTCCCCAAGCTTCTTCAAATCCCTGTATGCTTTGCTACAAGGATGGCTTTGGTCAGGCCGCCCTCCACCAGTACGGCTAGAGGTCATGTTTGGCCCTCATCATCATGGTGGCATGGGCCTGCTTGACTTCAAAGCCCATGCTGCCAAGATCCTGGGCACCTGGATTGCAGCCGTCACCGCTCCTACACTCCCATCCCAACACTGGTCACGCGCGGCCCGCTCCAACTTCTCCCAAGCCTTGGGCCTCAACAATCCATCAAACCCACACTCCCTGATGAAATACCTCGCATCACACACATCGGCCACAGGTCCTCACGGGACTAAAACCCACTACAAACGAATCCTACTCTTCATGCGAAGCGCAGAGTGGAGAATTTGTATTAGTGGACATACTTCCTGAAGAGGCCGCCCCTCTCCTCAGTTCACACAAGAGGTACAGGGGCTACCCATCCATGATGGCGTGATCCCCATTCGACCCCAAGTCCTATCCAGGGTGGACTACCTGGACATGATGGACATCCCTTATTCCACTGAGACCCAAAAGACTATCTTGAAATACGCACACCATCCTCTGTTGCAGCTTCAAGTCCGCTCCCATGTGTGGCGCTGCCTGAGGCGGGTGTATCATACAGCTGAGCGCTCTAACGCTTTACACTCATCCTGTGTTGTGTGTGGCATTATGGAACGCTGTTCCACCGCCTGGAGAAGTGCCCCACCTCTAAAGTGATATGGCGCGAAGTCCAACGTCTGCTAGGCCAGGATCAAACGCATCCCTTCAGTCTGTCAAGAGATATGTTTGCTTCATCAAAGGCCTCCCCCTCCCACCCTCCCTCCGTGCTCTGGTGGTTGCAATCGCCATGTGGACTATCCACATGATTGTCTTGGATGCCATCGCTGGCTCCATCCCCACCCTCCCTGAAGCTGTCCACAGATTCCGGTCTCATCTGGTGGACCACTTTCAAGTGTGGATGTTTGGATATTTCCCACCGCGTCGCCGACAGCTGGTCTCCTCCTGGTTCCCAGTCTGGTTCATCAAATCAGACCCCTTCCTCCACACGTGCTCAGTAGTGGCTACGGCCCCTTCACACGTTCCCTCCCCCTCCCCATAAGTGGCGTTCCCGCTGGCAACAAGAGATAGCATCGCGTCTCTAGGGTGACTCCCCTGGTACTAAGTTTTGTCTCATCTGAGTCATATTCAGAAGTGTCCATCCCATGGTCAGCCTTCCCCAAAATAAATTAAAATTAAATTAAACAGATGGAGTATCTAGGTCATATAGTCAGCACTTGAGAGTTATTTCCATAGCCTCAATAAACTCGATGCCATTAACTGCATGAGTGAACCTGAGAGTAAGAAAGATATCCAAGTATTCCTTGGACTAGTCAGATACTACTGCCAATTTATACCGTAAATCACATAACTTGCCAAGCCTCTATTACATCTGCGTCAGAGAGGAATCACTAGTAATGGTTCCAAGAATGCAAGGAACCCTTTGATTGGCTATTTAGAGCCTTGACTAAATTCTGATCATGAGATATCCCAACTTTGACCATCATAATATAGTACAATCCAAGGCTTCTCTCATGGCCATATTAGCTGTACTTTCTCAGATAGGAGATGATGTAGAAGAATATCTGGTAGCTTTATTCAGTTATAATTTGGACTATCACAAGTGTAATTGCAACATACCTAAGTGGGAGCGTATAGCCTTTATCTACGCCTGGTAACAATTTTGAGTTTATATACATAGAATTAAGCTTAAAATTTTTGCTGACAATGCTTCCCTACAATGGCTATATAATCTAAAAGAAACCAAAAGGTCAGCTACCATGATAGGTTTTAAAACTACAGGCTTTGACTAAAAGATAATACACAAGTCCTTATAAGACAGATTAGAATGCTTGTCAGGATGTAGTGAATATATTCCACCATCCAAATAAAGTCATGCAGCTGAAGCCCCAGGTCCAAGGATATCAAAAAAGCTGTATTTTACTATAATAAACTAAGGTTCTCAATTAATAGTAACAATCCTCTATTGGTATATTCTAATATTCTTTCTCTATTTTTAATTAGCGGCAACAAAAATTTTTGCCAAATTAGAACGTAATCTATTTTCTCTAAAAATAAATTATATAGGACATCATGGACTTATTATCAGGGAAAATCTACAAGCGCTTTTTCAAGCCAAGATCTTTACTAACCTGCAATTGAGATTCTTTGACATTATAGTTGCTTTTGTCAAACAGGATTCAATCGCTGCACAAATTAGGTTTGAATCACAATATTGGGAGTTTTTTTGAAAATTATTTCATTGATAAGTTGGGGTTAAAACCCCAATATCAGCAGGCCTTGAATTTTCAGAAAGAAATCATATGACACTAGTTTCAACTAATTTTATATTGTGTTCATTCATACCATCAGATGTACTCAAATCAATAATTCAAGTCAGAATTCTGACAATGCTGATGTACTTTTGTGGCTGATTTGTAGAAGCACTATCCTCTTATGCAGACCAACTATTTAAAAATAAGATGAAGAACTATGCTATAAAAAAGCCTGATATTTGCTGCACCTTGGATCAACTAATGAAAGACACCAAAACTTAGTATGGGCAATTGTAAAAATTGTGGAATATGACCAAAGATTATATCCTCCACCTTCAAATTGTCCATAGATAATCATGCAAATTCATCGCACAGTGGGACATGGAGGTTTACTTAGGGCCTTAAAGCTAATTCAACAAGGGTACTATTTAGAATCTTCCTGCTTTGATATTTAAGATGTGTTAACAGAACCCCACAAATGTCAGTCTCCTCAGCCCTATAAGCATACAACTACTTAAAGGTTATTTAATCATAATTGGGCCTAGCATACAGTATCCATAGATATTATAGTACCCTTCCTAACCAGCGTTCTTAAATTCAAATACATCATTAAAGCAATTAATCATCTCACTAAGTGGGTCAAAGCTCAAGCCATCATAAATCTTGGGGCACTATTGAATGCAAAGATTATAATGGAACAGATAATACAGTAAAATGGTTGTCTGCAAGTTATTTTAATGGACTATGTCACTAATTTCACATCTTGAGTCATTCTGAATATGATTTAGCTAATGGCGATCCTTGGAGTCTTTACCATCCCTTATCATTCAGAAACCAATTTAATGGTGGAGCGCACCAATAGTGAATTAATACAAGCCCTTAAAAAATAAGCCAATAATTCTTCATCTTGAGGGGCTATGTCAAGAAGTTGATACGACTGGATGATATGCTACACATACCGGCGGATTGGAGTGGGAATCAGGACATGTCTTGAGATTAATGGAAAAGGTATATGAAATGTAAATTGATTGAAGTGTCGACCACTCAGAAAATTGAGGGAATTTATGCTGAGATTTCAACACTGATGAGAACTCCTAGAAAAGAAAAACGAATAGGAGACTACTAAGCTGAGGATGCATCCAGCTTGGGGACCAGGATTTAAAGAGTTGAATGGAGGATTGAGGAGGTAATTTTTTTCTTTTAGTAGGTTGTTGCAGATAAGTCTGCTATCATTAGAAGATTAATAAAAGGTCAATAGGGGTGACTGCTCCAAATATCATTTATCAGGTCTTATTAGAGTTGGCGATTTTCATATCATCCAATTTGGTTGCTCATTGGCTAATACCCTGTGTAAAACAACTCGTCAGAATCAAACCTTTATTCTGAGAATCAATAGTGGTGCTCACTACATGGGCCACTGGGCAACTGTAGTTTGTTGACGTTAGGGTATAATAATGAGCTCTCACTCATTATGATTAAATTTGATCAGATTCCGCACACAATATGCTGAGGAAGCGTGGGAAGCATCTAACAATGAACCAGTACTATTTACAGTAACCAAGCCAGCTGATGAAGATGTTATGGTTAATTTTTAATTAGAAGCCTTTCCTGAGTTGATGGCTGACCAACAAGGTCACTCTACAAATGTGACCCCTCAGCAGCTGTGTGACATTATGGAATAGCTTTTGTGGGTGTATCAACTCTACAAAGATGAGGTGGGGGAGCATGCCTTGAGTTTGTTTTACAATCAATAGGACCAAGCAAACTGCTACGCCTTGTATATGTCCTATCTTGAAGCGACTACAATGGGGCTGTCTCATCAACTTAGTACCCACGGAATTAAGGGATATCAATTCACTTATGTGCAGCCATATATCTGCCAGCTACTGTGTGTGCTGGCTTGCCACAATAGTGAAATTGGGGATGTAACGTGGTTTGTTCAAGCCCAGTAGAATAATACAAGACTCCTGATTGACCGCCTTGATTGCTCTTTTTCAGAGGTGCAGGGGGCGCTAGTACAGGTGGACCACCGAGTTGGTGATGTCCGCTGTCAGTTGGACGTTTTGATGCCACAGTTAAATAGAGTTACCTCAGGTGATAGGAGAACTGTTGGATTGTCATGGCCTATTGGCGGAATGGATTCAGGACATAACAACATTGGGAAGCAATACCTAGCACTTTATGATGGACCTAGCAGGATGGGTGGAAGCACTTGAAGCCACAATAGCTCAGATTAGGGAAAGGATAACACTTATGGAATGGCAAGAAATGGATCATGTTGATTTCATAGCGGCTGAAATCAGACAACTTCACATTGAGTCGAGTATTCAGCGGACAACAGATAATGAGCTCATCGTTTTGTTGATGTCACCCAAATATCTCTAGCTAGTATGTTGGGCTATAAAATTGGAAGACGTTAGCCAGGCTGAGCGCAGTTGAGCCATTTCTCCTCTGATCAGTGAGATGAGAGAGTACACGGACATGCAAGTACAACTTGATACCCTTTAATGGGCCAACAAGGAATTGGTGCAAGATCAAGCTGTCCTCATTAACCATGTAAATGACGCTAATAAACAAGTAGATAACGCTAGCAGGCAGCATGAAAGAATGCAGAGCACAAAGGAGGATGTCCTCTCATGATTACAGGCAGTGGAGAGAAAACTGGACACTGAGCGGGAATTTCATTGGAAGTTGCAAGATCAATATGAGATGCTGCAACAGGAATTTCAGGATGAATGGTGCAAATGCTATTTGGTTAAGACGGAACAGCTAATCAACAAACATTTTGCTGAGCACGCTGGAGCTGGGGGAAGTGGTGCGGTTAGTAATGATTTGGGGGAAGAATGCTATGGATCAGCTAACAAGTATCCCTCGGGGTTGTGGTGGACCCTCTGCATGACACCACTTCTTCTGAGTACATTTTGGCAGATTCATTTCCATCTGTCCATCCATATGATAGTTCACAAGGGGTTGCTTCCCCTAGTCACTCAGGACCCAAATTGAATGCTCCTTGCATCTGGAGCCCGGAGAAAGGCGATGCTGTTTGAATCAAGACATTACCTCCCTTCAGTCATGATGGGAATCTACATGGTTACTTTAAGCGATTCTAATTTGGTGTGAAGGGGCTTCTGATTGGTGGAAAGTAAAACTGTTGCTATCCACTTTGAATGTGGAAAGCGCTGATCAAGTTACCTACAACCTTCAAATAGCTTGGTATCTTATGAAGAAGTGAAAGTGACTGCACTCCGGCTGTTTAGGAGCATGGCCAAGATGGCCCAACGAAAGGCTGACTTCCTGACCATAAAGTTACACCAAAACGAGTCCCTGTTGAATTTGCTGAACTATTCTTGGTGGAACCACATGTGTTACTTTGAGCCAACATTTTGTCTGCTGAGGATGTCAGTATAGTGATGATAGCGGCTGTCAAACCATATCAGGAATTACATAATGCTATGTCTCATGTTTTGGATAAAAGATGTGGGACTTATTCAAATTGTGAACATCTTAAGTCAACTCTCCACCACGATCAGCGCTCCTAATGCAGCCCAGAATACCCTTGCTGTCACTACACCATACCCTTCAGGATATGGGTCGCAGCGACTGAGCTATCAACAGCTGGAACATACTCATCCATCATATAAATCAGTGAATCCTTTTCAGCCTACGCACGCTTCGCCACTTCGTCCACAACCTTGTAATAGTACCATTAATCTTCGAACTGGTCCTCCTACTGCAAGTATATATGTGAACCCTTTATGAATACTTGCTTCCATTGCGGACAAAGAGGGCGATATGTGAGCAATTGTCTTATCAAACTGCAGGTGTATGCAATGCAATTTGAGAAAGATTGAGCATGGAAAAGCTCAAGTGGAGTAGAATTGGGACTTTTCACCTCCGCTAAATCCCATTCAATTGTCCCTAATGATTCCCAAGCATCTCTTCGTGTAAGATTTGGAACTCAGCCAGATGATTTGCTATACCAACAGCTTCCATCAGATACCCCTGCTTCCATTCTAGAGATTGATTATTCACCCCCAAGCTCTGAGTTCCACCAGGATGTGCAGAAGCCATATGCATGACAGATCCTGGAACAAACAGGCACAAAGCAACGCAGATCCCTTGATGGACATTGCCTCTTTAGTAGGGGTTAACATAGCAATTCCTGTTGAAAATATCACTATGGGTTTATCCTCATGTCATCTGGGGCATTTCCTACTTTCTTAGTAACAAAAAGCCTTTGGATGTCCACATAATAAACACTGATGGATCTTCTTGCTTGGAGTGCACTTACTGTGACATTTTCAACAGAACACAAAATCTGCGCTATCATAGACATGGGGGACCCTGTGAATATAATTTCTACCAGGTTGGTGGATAAGCTTCTGTTGAAGCTGGATGTGGACCACTGAGTTGTATATGGGACTGCGGGATGCATAGTACTATGTCTGAAGGAGCATATAGCACATTGCCTTTACAATTTGTGTCAGTCAGGGTTTCCACTCCAGCGGTGGTTCTACCAAACAATAACTACAACATGTTAATCAGTGCGGCATTTATGAGGAAATTTAGTGCTGTGATAAATATGGCAGAGGAAACTCTTAATATCTTGGTACAACAGATTCCCATTTATTTTACCTCTAGTGGAATCCCAACGGATTTGTTCCACTATAGTCAAATCATTCTAGTGTAAGCGACGGAGTGATTCCTGTTTGATATTATTGAATAAAGCAGAGAATCAGAGCCCTTCCCAACCAGATTTACGAGTATAAAGCGATTCTGCTTTTAGCAGCGAGCGCTTTGAGCCTACTGTCTTGATATCAGTGCATAGTAGGAACTGAGCTCCAAAATTGATGTCCTTAAAGGGCTATACAGGAAAATTATGGGGCCTTTCCAGTACTCACGGCTTGATCCACATGTGGTTCCAGGGCTACTACTCCCTTGGAATGGGGAGGTGAAGGTACTGCTAGCGAATTTTCAGAAGGAGATGATAATGATCCAGCGGCACCAAGTGGTGTCTTATCTACAATTTCCCCTATAGAAGAAGTTCACCCCTATTCATGATTTCAGATCATGGGAGGATTTCAGATTACTGACAATTTCATCATTCAGCGTATTGACAGTGGTTCCACGGGAAACAAAAACTGGATTATCAACAGAAGAGCAAGATAAGGGTATAGCGTTATTTGGATAATACTAGAAATATTTTCACATACGATGATCATGATTTGGGGTGTGGCCAAAGGGTGGTACATTGGTTAGATACGGGGGATCCCCTCTCATTCAATTGCAGCCTATTAGACAATCAAAGGTGGCAGAAAAAATTTTCTCTGATGAGGTAGATAAACTTATTGAAAAAGGGATGCTAGAGCTGTCAAACAGTCCATGGGCATTGCCAGTGCTCATTATAAAGAAAAGAGATGGCACAAATTGGTTGGTTATTGACTATTGCAAGCTTAATAGCATAATGAAAAAGGATTCCTACCATCTTCCACGGATTTTCAATGCATAGGACCAATTGGGTGGGGTAAATTATTTATCCACCATGGGTCTGATCTTAGGGTATTGGCAGATCGAATTGCCATTGGTGGAACAGGAGAAATGCACTATTATCTTTTCAAAGGGGTTATTCCAGCTGACACACATGCTAAAAGGTTTATGCAACGCCCCAGCTACGTTCCAGCGTGCCATGGATATGATTTTAGGTGAATTAAAGCTGTCCTGCATCTTATTTTAACTTAATGATATCAATGTGTTCTCGTGGATGTTTACAGAGCACCTTGCCCACTTGGAATAAAAGTTCCATCACCTTGCTAATGCTAATATTAAAATCAAGCTTCAGAAATGCTATTTTTAAAGAACAATTAGAATACCTTGTGTTCACAGTGGATTCAAAAGGGCTTAAACCGCAGCTGGCAAAGGTAGAAGTGATATGCAAGATGACCCACCCAGGCAACAAATGGGATATTCAAGTGTTTATGGGGATGGTTAGATATTAACGACGGTTCATTCCCAGCTTCAGTTGCATTGGGGCACCACTTTTTGAGATATTAAAAAAAATTCCTCTTTTGAATAGATTGAAAAATGTCAAAATGCTTTCAATGTGTATGAACCGCATTAGCAAGCACACCCAATTTTGCAATAAATCAACTTCAAAAAAACAATTCATAGTAAAAATAGATGCATCCCTCTCTGTTATAGGGGAATAATTATCCCAGAAGGATGATGATGGCGTTGAGCATCCTGTCACGTTTTTTAGTCAAATCTTGAACTGTCACAAATTAAAAATAAACCATTACTAAGCGGGAGTGCTTGGCAGTAATTTTTGCATACAAACAGTTTTAGGTATATCCTCATGGGGTGAAATTCCAAATGGTGACAGATCACGCTTCCTTACGCTGGCTGTAGAATCTTCATGAACTGGAAGGACGGCTTGCGCATTGGGCACTAAAGCTCCAGGCTTACAATTTTGAGATTATACACCGCCCAGGAGCCAAACATCAAATTGCGGATTGTCTTTCCTAACTATCAACAGTTGCTATAATGGCGGATTTGGCTGATATTATGTACAATAAGATGGTGGTGAACAATACCATGAAGAACTGCCACAATGAATCAAGGTATTAGATGGGCTTTGGCAGGATACTTTCCTACATGAGGGGAACTGTATAAGCAGATTGGAGACTCGATGCTGAGTTTCCCTCAACCTTCCATTAGACCTGCAATTATTATGAATGCTCATCAGGCAGTAGGACATGAAGGATTGCGGAAAACGGTGGAGTTTTTGCGATCACACTACTAATATGAGAGCATACATTATGATGTATTAGAAACGGTTGTTGTTGCCATCAGTGTCAAATGGAAAGATATTCCACAAGAAGACCACATACTAGCTGGTTAAGCCCTGTTTCGCCTGGCACACTGTTTCCCTTGATGTAGTGGGACCTCTTACAAATAGTGCCAACTGATATAAGTATATAATTGTCGCAGTTGATCATTTGACAAGATGGGTGGAGGCCAGAGCCATTAATGACTTTGGAGTGGTCACTACAGCAAAGTTTATTATGGAATACGATGTACAGTGATATAGCTACCCACAGTTAATTCTAACGGACAATGAAAACCAATTTCACTTTGCACATTTTACCCAAGTTAAATGATTTGATGGTGATTCATGGATTTTTGACCACCCCCTCATATCTGGAATCAAATGGAATGGTGGAACGGGTCTATGTAACCTTAGTGAACATACTTCATAAAGTTGGTTAAGGATCAACCCTTGAAATGAGTACCCTCCTACCTACAGCTGTGTTTGTGTACAATATCAGCTATCATTCGTCCACTGGTAAGAGCCGTTTCCAACTGCTGTATGGTTGACATCTGGCTCTGCCTGCCTTGCTTTACTCATGTATAGAGGACACTGGTGGTGTGGACCCTCAGTGATATTTGAGGAATCTTACAGAAACGCTAATCAAGCTACCAACGGAAGCCTATTCTACCAGTTTGGCCAAGAATATTCGTGATCAGGCAGCTGAACAGAAAAGATGGAGCGGACTTCCGCTGTTTGGTGTAGGAGATCATGCCTTATTCCATGACCAACATGGATTTGGGCGGAAAAACAAACTCTCTAACATCTGGGCTGGGCCGTTTGAGATAATCAAGAAGACTGGCATGGACACCTACACCTTTAAGGAGCCTGTGGGGGGCCAGATTATCAACCAAGTTCACAGAAAGTTCCTTTGAGCATATAAGCAATAAGAGCATATTGTCTAGTCAAAGGAGGGTAATGTTGAGAAGTTGATATGACTGGATGATACACTACACATACTGGCAGATTGGATTGGGAATCGAGATGAGTCTTGAGATTGATAGAAAGGTATATGAAACATAAATTGATCAAGTGTTGACTGCTTGGTGAACGAGGGAAATTATGCAGAGATTTTGAGATTTATGAGATCTCCTAGAAAAGGGAAAATGAATAGGAGACTATTAAGTTGAGGATGCATCTTGCTTGGGAGACCGAGACTTAAGAGTTGAATGGAGAATTGAGAAGGAGTCTTTTTCTTTTTAATAGATTGTTGCAGATAAGTCTGCAATTATTAGAAGATTAATAAAAAGTTGATAGGAACGATTGCTCCATATATCATTTATCAGGTTTTATTAGAGTCGGCGATCTTCATATCATCTGATTTGGTTGCTCAGTGGCTAATACCATGTGTAAAATGAATCAGCGGAATCAAACCTTTACGCCAAGAATCAACAGGATATATACCTAAACTTGACAGTTTTTTTCTTAGAATATCAGCTACCATAGCAGTATGGGATATTCACCTTTCCAGTTTTTGTATGGTTGACAGCCTGTGCTATTGCCCTTACTTCATTTAAATACCACTAATAAGTATGAGATTTGTCCATTTAAGTTTTTTTAACCAACTGGTGAAAACTCTAATTAGAATTCATACCAAAGCTTATGGGCAGCTTTAACCAATTAAATTATTTAGAAAGAAAGAGATGACTAGCATAGGTTCACAGTGACTTGCTTTGCATTCTGTAGTCACTTTGTTTACTACAATATTCATGGATCTAGTAGGACGCGAAAGTTAGCTATATATGGAAAGGTCTTCATGTTGTACTTAACCAAGTTGTTGCCAAAGCAAACATTATCCAAAGCTTGATTGATGGGATAATAATGAATCACGTTCACGCCAAGTTTCTCTGACTTTATCACAAACTGGACAACCATCCTATCTGAGGTCAAGTGGTATATTCAGTTGATGGGGAAGTGTAGGGTATCTGTTGACTTGATCCATTGGTCAAAATTTATGTTTTCATGCAATTCCAGTCCCACTATTAGAGATATTTCTAAATTATAAGTATTGTACTTGCCTCCATGACTTACCATTTTAACCCTTTATTTAAAAAATATCTTATTCCCATATTGAATTTTACAAAAGTCAATAATCCTCATAATACTTAGATAAATCTTGAATGAAGTGATTTGACTTTATATACTAATTGTCTATTTTAAATCTTTGGTCACTTATAATGTCACACTTTGTCATTTATTTTTGTAGATTATTAAATTAGTCTTAACTATAATAAATGATAAGAAATTTGGCAAATAGTATTACCTATATTAAAAAGATTGAGAACTTTACCGCACAGTCATGCTATATGGTAGTGCTAGAGTTGGACACACAAACCATAACCTGGAAAAATAGCGCATAGAGGGACCCCATGCTACACTGAGCTTAGTGATGATTTATTTAACGGTGCATAAAAAATATAGTATTTTAAGCTCTGCCACAAGGTTCCTAATATGATTATTCAAGTGTTTTACACATTGCAAAGTTAAATCCATTTCTAAGAAAGTTTTAAAGGCTAACATCCAGTTTCCACATTAAAGTTTGTTTTTGAGCTAGATTGTTTTATGTATAAGTGACCAGATCTGCAATCACCGCTAGTTTTCTGGCCTATATCATCTGCACTTTTATAGAATAGGCTGCACATAATTGATAATGTAATCTCCAACGTTGCCAATTGTGCGTAAATATCTGACTAAGGTAGAAAAATCATATATAAAAGGTTATTGAATTATCATCTTCTTTCTTCCTGATTTGTGGCATTATAAAAGAGTCCATAGCTTCAGTTTAAATTGTTAGTAGGCAGAATTTGAAATCTCCACACCAGAGTTTTACTCACTTTGTCTAGGATACCTCTAATTCGTTCTTTAGGTGGCCTATAAAGGGTAACCGCCATCTCATTTGCTCAGATGTTTTTAAGTGAATTTACTTAAATCCACCAACATTACAGCCTCTAAATATATATTACTACCCTGACTGGTAGCCTAAAATGTTTCCTCTTGTCTGATTGTATGTTCCATATTAGATAGTAAAACCAGTATTCTTGACTTCCTAAAAAATTGACTTCCCCTGTAGTGAGAACCATATTTAAAAACCTCGCAGTATTACATGCGCATAATTTCATATATAAGATTATAAAATTGATGGGTAAATGCTTTCTTATACAGACAATAAGCTTAATAAGGTTCCTGATATGAGTGAATCCACCTCACTTTGGTAAATCTTAAAGGTAAGTAAATTTCACTTTATTTTGGTAATTTATAAAGTAAGTGATCAATACTCTACTTAGGGTAATTGACACTAAAAAAGATGAGTAACTCGTCAACAACTACAACTAGACTTAAACCCAATAAACAGTTCTCAAAAATAAAATATTCACAATTCTAAGATGTTTTCCTATTATTAGATTTTAAGGATAGTTGAAAGTGTGAGAGCATTAGAAGACATGTGTAAAATATCTTTTGTATTTATCTCAAATACCTCGACACCTTGCTGCTAATATTTACTAATAGTTTATACTCTGGATTAACTTCCTAGAAAAGCGTGTTTCCATACTTAGCTAACCCCAGCTGATTAATCATATAAATAGCGTGCTAAAACACCACTCTATTCAGCTTCTCAAATCAACTATTACAACCAATGATTTTGAAATAAGTAAATGCCTTTTTTGTGAGCCAACTTACAAAATACCATTTTATTGCATCAGTACCCTTTTAATTATAGATATAACTGACATCAGCTTCTCATCCTTTGTGAATAGTAATTAATTAATGAAAGGGTGCTTATTGCCAAGCAACCAATTTTAAATAAACAATACTCATGAAGCTTATACTATAGGCTTATATATTTAGAACAATTAATAAATGTAAATTTAAATCTTAATCTATGTCAAGCTAAATAATATGATCATAATAAAATAGAACTTCAGGATATCCTTCTCACGCAGATTTTAGAAAAAATAGGTTTATGATACTTATAAAAATGCTTTTGTGGTCTATTAAAGATATAAATTGCTAATCTTAAACTTAGTGCATTCAAAAAGTTCTGGGACTAACGTTTTAAAGACACAACTTTACAAATAAATAAACTTTCTTTTATCATAATTTAAACGTACAACCTTTCCCTCTCTATACATATTTATATTGCTAAAACAATTGTTAAAAGGTATGCACATAGTTCCTATTTTGTATAACCATGTTTAAACCAGCTGTCACATTCTTCTGAATTGTCTCTACTTTATCAAAAGGATGAACCTTCAGTGCCACCTTCAGATTATAATTATCCACCCTATTCACAAGATTTGGCTCTGTCTGACTTATTTCTGTTCTCTAATCTGAGGGTGACACGGAAGGTTCATCCTTTTGATAAAGTAGAGACAATTCAGAAGAATGTGACAGCTGGTTTAAACATAGCTATACAAAACAGGAACTATGTGCATACCTTTTAACAATTGTTTTAGCAATATAAATATGTTTAGAGAGGGAAAGTTTGTATGTTAAATTATAATAAAAGAAAGTTTATTTATTTGTAAAGTTGTGTCTTTAAAACATTAGTCCCAGAACTTTTTGAATGCACTGTGTATTTCAACCATTAGAGCTCTCAACTAGAACTCCATAAAATTTTATATTGTTGATTGGTTTATAAAGTGCAATAACATTTTAATTTACTAAATTTTCAGACAAATATTTTTCTTAGATAGTTCAGTATCAGAGCTGATTAAGAGTATGCTTGCACCAAAAAGAAATATTTTATGCTTTTTAGGTAATATCACTCACAATTAGTATAGAAATTCATTTAGAAGTGATATAAAAGTTCATAAGTTTTCACTACTAAATCAAACAGCAAGATGGTAAGATATCAGAGACAAATGGTAATATGTATCTAATGCTATCATTATGCTTTACATTTTTAAAGCCAAGTCAACAAAAAGGTTTTTATATAAAAAAACCTATTATGTAAGCAAAACTGATTAGTTGGATAATATTATTTTAGTACAAAAAAACAAGTATATACCAATAATAGCCGAATATTTTATAGATTTTATGATAAAATATTACTATATCATTTCTAATTTAATTATAGAGGATGTAGTATATTACCTAACTAATTTTAAATAATA
Organism: Massospora cicadina; assembly: GCA_022478985.1. Taxonomy (NCBI): domain Eukaryota; kingdom Fungi; phylum Entomophthoromycota; class Entomophthoromycetes; order Entomophthorales; family Entomophthoraceae; genus Massospora; species Massospora cicadina. The sequence goes on from JAKSZP010001380.1 coordinate 92,334, forward strand.
CACCTTCAACAGAATAACATCATATATGATAATAAGAACTAGATTTAAGGAACATTGGCTAGTTAGGTTGCTTTCTTGGTGAAAACTCAGAGCTCACATAATATGATAGGTGCGGTATGCTTAATACTTCACATATTCCTAATAGAGGAGGGACCAAAGTTGTCTTAAGTTTACTAAATTTAACTTCTGGAGATGGAAGAGAATAAGTAAATATGTAAGGGTATATAAAATATCTTTTTAGTACTATTGGTGCCCAACCCAAGAGGGGGAGTCCTTTATGCATCTTTACTTGCTGTGTGTCAAGAAAAGAAATGACAAGATAGAAAACCCTGACATGGTGCTGTGCCGTTAGCCTAAGCATCCATATTAGAAAGGGATAACGGTCTAAAGGATTTTCATCTGACAATCATTTCTTCAAGTGGTGGGCAAAGGTGGACAAAAAGGAGGTCAGAGTGTCAGCGGTGTGGTATAGAAGGATAAAGCGGTGAGGGTTTTCTTCATCAATTAGGCTAGAAGTGTGCATTGCCTAGAAATATTGGGTGAGTTAGTATTCAGAGAAGGTGATAAGTTCAGGCACACAGGTGAATGATTTAAAGCGTTTATGGGTTTTTGTAGTTATGGTCATAAAAAAAGATCTTCTGTGTTTATGCATGTGCGCCCTGCTGTAGATGATAGTCATTCAATATTAAATTTGCTCCCCTGGGGAAACTATAGGTAAGTTAAGTATATAAAAAACACACAAAGTGGCTCAAAAATTATATGGAGGGCTTGGTGGAGGAGGGAGTTGGTGGGGGGGCTGCATCAATAGCCTATTGAAAAATATTGTTGTAAACTGGGAAACCATTGAGAGGATGGAAATGGCAGTGGGGAGTCAAATCATAGGGTTGTGAAAAGAATTCTGACCATTTGAAAATATGGTTTAATTTCATAAGCATGTTCATAATTGTCAATTCATTTCGAGCATTAAAGAATTTGTTACTGCCAGCGCTGAGCCAGCGACAGAATTTGGTTGGGTGACAGATGATGACTGGCCAAGCACAATAGACCATAGCAAATCAGATTGCGCATGAGCCACCATCTGCTCAGGAATGGTTCTAAAAGTTAAAGCTTGGTTAAGTGGAAAGATGGGAGCAATGTCCTTAGCAGATGAGGGTGGGGAGAATCAATCCCCAATAAAAATATAATGAAATAAGTAGCAGGGGTGACGCCAGAGGGAGTAGCAACAAAAGCAACTTCAGCAGTAACCTCTGGGTACTTGCACTTCGAATGGTCAAGAGAAAAGCATAAGGGACAGTGGTGCAACTGTTTTTAATGTGTGCTCAACAAGGATGATCAGGGGTGGATCTGATTACAGCGCAGTGGGTATTTTGAGGTGTGTTATGACAGAAAGGGCAGATTATCGCAAATGCACAAGGTCCAGTAAAGCAATCAGTGCAATTTGGAGCCACAAACTGCAACATGGGGTTGGCGCTATAGGCAGCCAATCCCTCCGTGAGCTCATGGTGGAGGCGTTTGAGGGAGAAGACTGAGGGAAAGACAGTGAACTGTACCACCAGTGTGGCTTCATCTGGCAAGCAAGTTCAGATAGCTGAAATGGGGTTTTTTAATTAAAGGCTGCTGTTCTGCTTCCATGGTATGGGCTTCACATGAAAACCAAGATCAAAGTACCTCTTAAAGGGGCAGAATTCTATAACTCTGGCAGGTTTGTAAACTTCTGTGGCCATCTTGATGATGCCACTCTTGCGTAGGGGAAAAGATTCTCATACTCAACCTGAAGGTTGCAGTGCAGGTTGCTCTGAGGAAACACCAGGGCCTATGAGCACCGCCTGGGAGCATGCAAGGTGGTGGGCTAGGTGCAGAGGTGGAAAATAGTGACTAAAAACAGTTTTTGGGGTCAGCTGGTCCAGCTTAGGGCATTTTTTAATTGGTTGATAAATGCCAGGAGGTGGCGCACCGCCACCCCATATGGGGGCAGAAGGCGTCAATTGAGTTGACATAGGCCAGGTTTGGTGTGCAAGAAGGTGGTTGAGAGTAAACATATTTAAATTTTTGAAATCAATTAAATAAGTGATTAAAGTGAAAAAATATGAATCTTATCTAAATTATATAATAATAGCTTTCTCATATGCTTTTCAATATGAAAATTATTAAAAATGGAAATAATCTAGAAAATCAAATTTAAGAGATATGAAACTTATTGTCAAAGAATATACTGTTCACATGAGTTAGGGGTTTCACATTTGGATTGAAAAGTACATCGAGCTTCTTCTAATGGCAAGTTGAATTTTTATATATTCAATTATTTTAATAAATAGTATGTCCAGGTATGGGAAACAGCTTATTGTGGTGATCCGTTGATTCAGGCAGTAAATTCCAATTAATTTAGTTAGGTTTTAATTAAATTTTTGGTATTGAAGCATGCGTTCAAGGTACAGATTGTCACATGTACATTAAAAGAAGTGGAATCTTGTTTTAACCAAATGGAATTTGAATAAGGTTTTTACTTAATTGTATCTCTTTCAGCTGTTAATTAGACATAGGAAAAATATTTTAATCTTGTCAAGAATCAAGCCCTATCCAATCATAAGTTAGGTTGTAGATTTTTGAGAGCTGGTTACACTTAGTAATGAGAACCAACTATAAGCTTAAGCTATGTGGCTCACTTAGATCTTCAATCTACTGCACAGGTTTTTGATATGTGCGTTGTAATTTATTATTGATGTAGTTGAATAGGTTGGCAATAATATGAAGACTATCTTCATAGTTGACTTTCTCACAGCCAAGTTGAGTATTAGGTCCAGCGTTAGACTAGTGCTTGCCCTTCTAATCCCTGAAGATAATTCTGTAGTGAAAGGGAACTTCTCACTTTAGCTCTTTCTTCTAAAGAGCTTACCCCACTAATACGTTCATAGGTTATTTTTCCCTTTCTAAAGCAGAGTAAGCGGAGATCTTAATAGCAACAAAATAGACTAGGGATAGCTTATCCTTAAAGTCTAGTCCTCAGAGTGAAAAATCACAATATGTATGACAATCTAAATTACTTAAATAATTAAGTTATTAAGGACCTTATTTATTAAAATAGAAACAGGAGGATTTAAACTTCTCTCTCGATTCACTCACTTTCAGTCAAATTGTAGTTTATATTTTAGTAAAAATAGCTCCACTCATTGTCGTCCTATTCAAGTTTCCTATGTCAATGAATTTGACGCCCGCTGCCCTCACATGGGTCAGTGGTGCGCCACCTCCTAATGTGTTTTAGCCATTGCAAAACATGCTTGGGCTGGATCAGCAAGCCCTCCAAACTCTTCAGCACACTATGTCCCACCTAAGGACTTAGCCTTACATCTCACCCAAACCCAGGAGGTGCCACGCTAACCCCTTGTGCTCCCCTGGAGCAACATGCAATTCAGCCTTTGGGTTGAATATGGCAAGTTGTTTCCCTAATCAGATAAAGCAATTATTGAATAATCCCAAGCTGTTATGCAGCCTGTAGGCTTCATTAACTTCTGCACCTTCAAGGGGTATTTTGATACTGGCTTCTCAAGTAAATCTGATGCTGCATTAGCAGCTACTATCCCCCTCGTGTTCCAGGGTACCCCCTCCCAACTACTCATACCAGGTTGCCCACTGGTACCACTCTTGTGGTTCAGTTTGCAGGCCTCCCTACCCACATACCACCTGAAATTTTAATGAATATAATCATTACTGGATTATTGGAATATAGTTCCAATCCCATAATACAATTTTTGGTTCCCAATGGAGCCACTTACCTCGCAGGCCCCCATGCCTACTCAACTATTCGTCCAGTATTAACAGAAATACCCTCTCAATCCCCCTTGCACCATTATCCCCTCTGCCCCAAACCATCCTTTTTGGGCTCAAGTGGATGGAGGATGCACCATTTTCCCTACCTGTTTCAAACTGGACCATTCAAAACAGCACTGCCCCTCCATCTCACGAGCCTCAGCACCCACACCTGACTCTGTGCATGATGACCTCATAGCCAATCCAATAACATTTTTTGAATGGGGCACTATCCTTCCCCCTCTCCCCCAAAGTGTTAGCCACAGCAACCACTGAATTAACAAACCAAAAATTGCTTCAATGAACCTCTTCTTAAGAACCCACCAATCAGGAGCCAGAATTGACTAAATTAAGTCCTGAACCTTCCTCCCAGCCAAATACAACAGATAACCCATATGCAAAGAACCCAATCATGTTTAACCAAAATCCATGGGATTATTTGGTTGAGGTTGATGAATCAGGAGAGCTTAACAATGAATCCAAATGAGTTGGGGCCTCTACATATGAAATGTACCTCAATACTGATTATGTGGCCCAATCCCCAAAGCGCCATTAAGCACCTCACCCTGATGCCACCCCATCTAAAAGTGACCGCCAACTGGCTGAAGAGGCAATTGCCTCCCCTGAATGTCGCCCAACCCATAAAGATATTGCAAAATCAGTTGCAGTACTGGCTACGGGCCTGCCACCTCCTATGCTACCTAGTACCATGCTTCTAAAACAGCAAAAAGACCATCTCCAATACTATCAGGTGGAAAATTCAGTAGTTAAAAAGTCAAGGCAGTCTTAAATTTTGGCCTAAAACCCATATTACCCGCAACAAACTTGCAACCATTGCCACCTTACCTAAAATACGCCTTGAGGTTGAAAAAGCACTTGTTGACTATATTTCCACCCTCCTCATTGCACACATTGAGTTGCAAGCACCCATTTGCTATCTTGACCCCCATTTCCACGATGCACCCACACCATTGCTATCCACTTTGTGCCTCTACATGTCCATAACAGATGAGGAAAAAGTGCTTCCCAATCCCCCTTCACTCACCACCATAAATGGATAGCGGTTTCCGCTTCTAACTTGGTTGGTGTGATTATTTTAATTTTGTGGCAGTTTAAGTGGATCAATCCATCTCTTTATGACTTTATTTTATTTTATTGTGGGATTTTAGGTCTTTAGAGCATCGGTAATGTCCATCCCCTGGTTGGTTTGCCTCAGTTAAATAAATAAAAGAAACAGGAGGATTTATAGGAGAATTTGGCGACCAACTGTTATGTTGGTATCTTAATTGTACATGGCAGCTGCCATTGATGAATTAACTCTCAAAAATCTCACCCTAATGATGATCTTTATTGTCTAGTCATATTATGCCAATGAATAGAAATGCAACCTCTTCTGAACTAAATTGAAGAATGTATTCATTGCCTCCACTCAAACCCAGAATTCTACCCTTATTTGGTTAGCAGCCTGCTTAAGTAATGGGACATCCAACCATAAACAGTAGGTCGCATTACATAAAAGATTAGCTCACAAGTTGCTATCACAGGCATCATTAACCGCCTATCAAATAATAAATCCATTAGTCAATCAGTTACAAACTCCAATCAACTTTCAAAGATAGTTAAACTATCAATAATAGAATAAATATTTGGAACCCTTGTTTATTTTCAAGATCATCCTGACGAAATATTTGTGACCAAGCAAGATCAAAACCCAGCGGATTAGTTAATTTTTGTTTGTAGTCTTTCATCAAAAAATAGTTGATATATAAAATGATAACTCCCACATCCACTAATGGCCCTCATCCCCTAGTGGACAAGCAGTTGTATTATGATAAATTAAACTAGATAATATAGGCATACTGAAAACTCAACAGAGATTGTTGTATTTTCAAATTAAAATGACATACATCTTAGCCAATTAGTTGGGGTAATTTTTAACACATTGTAACCCCTTGAAACCTATAAAAAGGTCTAATTTAAGCGTAAAATCCTTGCTTAAATTAGTGTTATTATCTAAATAATACAGAATAAAATTAGTTGTATATAAATTTCCCGAAGGAAACTTTTCTTTATGCCGTCGCCATCACTGATTGAAACTGATTTTATTCAAGACGAAGTAAGTTTGATAATCCATATGAGGAGGTAAGTATGCATTCAATGCCTGTTAAGGGTTGGACAAGCGTGGTGAGAGGCACAGGTTTGGTTTTGCACCGCCCAAAGTTAAAAAAGCCCAGGATACATCAGTAGCCAAGACAAAAATAAAAAACCTGCGGTGAGTATCTAAACATTAAATTTTGAGGTGGCAAGAAAAATGCAACCAGTATGTCAAAACTCTGCACTCTCAGCCACTGTCATCTGTGGAGTTTGGGATATAAGTTTAACTGGATACCAAACTAAAAACTCTTTAAGAGAAGTTCTGTGGTGACATACACACCACTCCACAGAAGTTATGTTTATAGCACTGCACATGATGACCCACAATTGGTTAGACCAAGAGTTTGAATCAGTGCAAGCAGTAGACGCTGCTGCACAGTTGCGCATGGTGGTCAACCTACCAGATGGTCTATGGGTGATTAAAATGAAGCTCACATTCTGGATATAAATGAACCAAATTTTTGTTTCAATTGATTTTCTCCCCATGATTATAAAACATTAAGTCTTACAGGGTTATCTTAAGGAAAGTCTTAGACAATATGGGGAAATTCACTCCTTTGAGATGCAGTAATATTTGCTTATCCCCAAACTTAGCACCGGCAAGGCAATTGTGGTGATCACCCATTCCGCCATAGTTGTAAAGGACTTGACTCAGATTTTGAACAATGCAACTCTAGCCATAAACAACCAAAAAACTCAACCATTCCATGTTATGATTGATAGCGAACCGCCCATCTGCATTCATTGTCATGCTTTTGGCCACAAATTACACACCTGCCACAGCAGAGAGGGCATAATACTGACTAAGGCTTTCTCAGAGGAAATGTGATCTGGCCACTATGAGCCCACGACTGACTCTGGTGTCACTTTTTCATCGGATGATTAAAGTTGTTATATTCAGGTAAAACCTGTGTCTCTGCAAGAATGCTAAAAAGCAAAAAGCAACGCAGAGCTATGTACTAGACATTTGCTACAGTGGAGTCCACGATCCCGCCTCCCCATACTCATGCTGACATGGCAGCATTTTTCACATTAGTGGAAAATCAATTTCCTAACCAATCAGATTGGGAAGCCTAGTTCTTAAACCAGCTGCTTGAGTTTGTTAAACCCCACAGGAGCACTGTGCACTGATTGAACCCTAATTTTACAACCCAGCCTAAGTGAATATTTTGAAGACAAATTGTTGGCATCTCACAACGGTGCACTGTATGAGCACAGTGAAATGAAATTTTGGAAAAATACAAAGTCCAAAAATACCAAAAGCATGACCAAAGAAGCTCTCAAACCCAAATATACACCTGGCAACACACTTTCTATGAGCACTTGCGCTTAGAATAAAGCATTAACGCAGGCACAACAAAGTGGAGAGGCAGGTCCTGAGGGACCCTTCATTACGTAAACTGAGTGATGGGGGTCTCTTTTACAATAGGGACGTTGAACATCGCTGAACTCAGAGCCTCTATCCCTGGGCTAAAATAGTGAGTATCCTTAAAACAATTTACCTTTAGATATCCTGGCCAATCAGAAGAGTCACCATCTGCAAGGTACCAAGGATGCATGGGCAAATATGCTCCTCCCTTCCCACTCATTTTGGTCGCCGCACTGTGGGGTGCTTATATGCGTGAACTGTAATTCTAATTTTCTATCTAAAACAGATTTCTTGACGGTCATGTGTTTGTCATGTCCTTTTTGTGGGGCGCTGAAGTGCACACTATAGCTAACGTCTACGCCCAAACCTGTGTGCGGGTTCACCAGAAACTCAATCAACTGTGGCTTCACTTCCCCTCCCCCGCAATTCCTTTGTGGTTGGCCACCTAAACTTCTGGGAAAACCCAACCACTGACCGCTGGCCTTCAACACTTGACCCCAGGGGCTCGTCAAGCTTTGCATCCTGAAAGCCACCTTGGGCCTTTTCAATACCCTCCTAAGCATGCTCCACTGCTACCCAACATGTCCCGTCCCCATGTACACAATGGACAGCTGATGTCTATGCCCCACATAGATTTCATTCTTGCTACGTTGAATTTTTGTTTGCAAATCTTGCACTTCACAACCAGAAAAATCATTTTTCCGACCACATGATGATATTAGTGTCCTTTACTCTATCATGCCTGGTGGCACGGGTAACAAAGTGAAGCAATATTCGCCCAGCCAAAATCACATCATCTGACATTCTGTACTCAATGGACACCAAAAGTTTGACATGGGTTTGTGACTCCTTTATGCACCGTTCCCCTGTCAACATGGTCATCCTTTAGGCAAACAAAATCTCCAATTTATGCCACATCTTGTCACAGCACTTCCTGAGCTGCCTCAATAGTCATTAAATGCACCCTCATGGAGGTGGACCACCTGGAGTGTAATGTCCCCACAACAGGGTACAAACACTGATTAAAGTTGTAAATGGGAAAAAGTGCTCATTCATCCTAACTCACCGGTAAGGCAACACAAGCATTGGGTTTGTGTTTAGTATCAAGCAAAAAATATCATAATGGGTGAAAAGTGCTCCGCCTACTTCTTCCACCAATTTTTCATCCCACAACAGAAATTTGGCCTGCACACAGGTGAGGCGGCCGGACAATTCCATCATGGATACACTGGAAGAGGTGTCAGCCGAGATTCATAACTAATACTCGGAGTTGTACATGTCTGGACCAGTTGAGCCTACTGAAATCAATGAATTCCTCTCCAGCGCACATATCCGCACTGTTCCCGCTACCTGAAGTTAATCAATTTAGTATCTCACGATGTTCCTGGTATGCCATTTGAGTGTGCACTACACAAGAAAGGCCCAGGTTTAGATGAGATTTCTGAGCTTTAAAAATATTTTAATTGTTTCACCTCCCTAGTGCTAGCCTTAATGAACAAACGTCTCTTGAAGACCTGCCTCCTTCTTGGCGGCCAAGAGGCATATATGGTAATGTTAATTAAAAAGGGGGTAAGTTAGGCTTGGCGAAATGGCGCCCTATCTCCATTACTAATAAAGATACAAGATACTTACCAAAATAATGGCTACCCTCCTAAGGGAAGTTGCCTCTGAGGTAATCTTCGCTGAGCAATTTAGGTTAATCCCCCAAGTGGTCAATATGGGACAATATACACAACGTGGCCAAAGTCTGCCAATATCTGGCTACTGGGGTATTTGTGTTCTAAGAGCAACAGAAAGCTTAAAATAGGGTCAGCTGGAATTACCTCAGGGCCTGCCTTCACCAGTTCCAACTCCCTTCTTAATTCATCAACTGGGTAATTTTGCTCACCAAATCTGCCACAATGGCAGTGCGTGGCCTAGGTTTCCTCACTGGTCTGGTCCGCCCTCAAAGGAGTCTTCGTCATGGAGATTCTTTGAGCCCACTTTTATACAATTTCAGCCTTGAATCTCTCCTCTGCAGTGTAAATGCACGTCTTACAAGTGTCCAGATGCAAGACCAGGGACCTGTCAGGATGCTTGCATTTGTAGATGACTGTGTGGTTGGGGTCTCTAACAATCAGGATACACTCTCACTGGAGGAAACTATCTGGGGGTACTTCAGGGTCAGCAACGAAGCCCTCAATGCATCCAAGACCAAAATCATTATCCTTGGGAGGTACCATGCTCGCTGTTCACTGGCGTCCCTAAATCAGAGTAATCCAGAATCTCAGTCTCTTCTTAGTTTGCCCAGGCTGTCACCCCCTTTCGCCCCATTGTTAAATTTTGAGGGCCACTCACAAAATAACTATTAACTTGCACACTTAATCAGATTGAAGTATTATAGTTTGATCCTTGATATTGCCAGTGGATTATGGTATTATCACCGTTTGGAAACTCACTAGGTTATTTGAATAGCCCTAACTCTTCTGGTCAAATTTTTGCTTAATTTTCACAACGTAATTGATAACTTCTTCCAAGGCAGTTTTTGATACAAGCTGAGGATTTAGCGCTTCCAGCTTGTCGACACTTCTTCCAAAGTTAGGATTCAAATAAGACTAGGAAAGAGATAAAATAAAATATCTTTTATTAGAAGGTATTTATTTGATAATTAGTCATTAGGCCAGGCGCCAGATTTTTACCTCTAGGGCTTCTCCTGGCCACATTCAAGAAAAAAAATTCAACAGATACTTTACCATCTCAGTTCACCCTTAACTGATATGACTAAGACCTATTCTTAGGTTTATTGGTGGCAAAATACTCTCAAAATCTGGAGGATTTCAGGGACAAAATTGCGATAAAATCATGCAAAATTATCCTATATGAGTTTTAAGTTTCATCATACTGCTGATGAAAAACACTTTGTGAAATTCTTGCATCAATTTAAGAGATGACGTACCCCTAGTTGAGATGTTGGCAGGCCACCTCACAATAACACTAGGTACTCCCTTTTGGGTAGTCCATGTGAAAGTGCTATCATGCCAATTATGTGGATTGACATATGAATTTTGCCCTAGGGCGTTAAATCGATTATATTAACATTCATCTGATTATCCATGGGACTTCTAAACGTTAACTTTGGGTCAGTCATGAATGACTCTGTATACTGAATGTTTGATATTGTTCCCAATAATTGGGACCAATTGTCAAGATTTGATGCAATGAATATTGGCCATAATGTGTGGTCATACTCAGCCCGAGCATTTTTGATATAGTACTTGTTCAATTGAAGTTGAGATGTTTTATCTGAGCCGTGTAGTTGCAATAGACATTGAGATGAGAATTAATGTATTAGCTTGAGCATTTGTGAGGATAATCAGCCCGATCTAATGGTTGTGAAGGGTTTCTTTTTGAGTCATCCACCAGAATCTGACATTTCCCCCACTTGACTTGAATGTAAGTTTTAAGATTTCCAATTAGCCTTTGTTGATCATCTGCATCTGTTATCTTCAGCCTGAGCACCTGATGAGTCTAAAGTTAGATCCTCTTATTGTTTATTTCAGCATGAATGCCTGTTAAGTCTGAAGTTGGTCCTCTCCCCAACCTCAAGTGCAAACTAAAGTATTAATTAGAATAAAACTATTTTATATATAAATGTTTTTTTTTCTTTTTTTAACTTTTTATTTTCTTAATTGGCCCACTTATTGAACCTTCTTAAGAATTTTGTATGGACTCAGTTATATATATGGACAGTCCTAATATCCTAGATTGTGTATATGAACTTAGATGTCTTCTAAATCATTATGAATGGCCCTACCCAGATTCAATCCAACTTTTTCATTCAGCCAGATCCATGGGCGTTGCAAAATAGAACTTCGTCATTAACATCAAATTTGGCCAGTTTGTAGCAATTCTCTAGATCCTTTATGATGTCAGGACTTTTTCTCAGTAAAACTGTTGTCAAAGGCTTGAGCTTATAGTTTGATTAAAGCATCCACAAGCTTCTCCACATATTGAGGATAAGTGTTTTTGCCAAGATTCTCTAGGGCCAATATAGGAGCATTTGTAGGGCCGGATGTCTTCCATATAGTACTTGAAACAGTGACATCCTGGTTGACAACATGGTAGGAGATATTGTAGGAAAAAAACTGCCAAACTTAGATAAGTACTCCATTTGGATGATTTTGGCCAATGAAATTTTAAGATAATGTCATTAACCTCCCATTTGCGCGCACAACAGTCCCATTATTTTTGGGATGATATGGGGCAGAAAGCACAACTTGTACTCCCATCAAATGGTTGAGCTTGGCAAGGACATTGGCGGTTAAGTTGGTTCCATTTTTGGTCAGAATAACCTGGGGACATCAATGCTTGTGTATGATGTTTTCAAGGACAAACTTTGCACTAGTTGCCACTCCAGCTTCCCAAATGGCCTTGGCCTCAACTCATTTGGTCAAGTGGTCAATGGCTACGATTATGTACTTGGCTTTCTTATTTCCTGTTGCAAATGGGCCAATATCGTCAATAGATACAGTGTTCCAGGAAGACTTGGGCTGAACATGCTGGTAAGATGTGCTTTTATGAACGGTTTTTCACCTTTGAACTCTGCACAGAATTCTAGCGTTTCTTGGATGTCAAAATGCATAGACTCCCAATAGTAGAATTGCTTCAGAATTCTTTCATTTTATTGAATCCGCCATGCCCTATGGCCTTATGCGCTGCCATTATTAGGTCTTTTTGGGCTAAGGGTCTTGGGAAAATATACTTTTTGCCTTCAACGAACTTGTAAAGCATTCCGTTTTTGATAATTGTAATTTTTTCATAGATAAGATAATTTCTTTGAATGGATTCGGGCTCATCTTGATATTCTCCACTGATCATTTCATAAACAACCCATCAGAAGCCTGACTAAGTGTTGAAATGGTGGGTATTTGGGATAGGTAATTGCAGTTTTTGATGTTTTTCTCCAGTTCCATCGCAGTTCTGACCCCAACTGAGGAGATCGCGAAGGACCTAACCCAGATCCTGCACTCCACCTTTATTGACATTACAGGGCACACCACCCACCCATTCCGGGTAACCGTGGACAGCGCGCCCCCCATTTGCACCCACTGTGATGCGTTCGGCCATAAGGCACACACGTGCCCCATCAAAGAGGGCGTCACATTCCAAGAGCACCCCTCGGCGGCCATGGCCAGTGGAGAGGCGCACTACGAACCAACTGCAAGCACCAAGGAGGCTTTCCCGTGGGGAGCACAAGGCTGCTACCTATTGGTAAAGCCTATCTCCCCGCAGGAGCGGAAGAAGGCCAAGCAGGCCTGTAGGACCGCGGCCAAGGAAGCGGCCAAGGCCACCACCACCATCCCACACTCACAACGCCAGGAGGACATGGAGACCTTCGCGGCGGAAGCAACTTGGGAATCCATCACCCAATCAGATTGGGAGGCCCATGCCAAATGGGCCACTCAATCTGAGGATCCAATGGGAGATTCAATCTCACCCAATCGCTGCACCCAAGCCCCAGTCAAAACTGACTTGGGACCTAACCCCACCAAAAAAATTTTTTTTGCCCCACTCGACGGTGCACTGAACTTATCCGCACCGCAAAAAATTCGTCCGACGTCAGGAAAACAAAAAGCGAAGGCCAAAGCCAACGTGACTCTTTCCGCAAAAATTAACAAAAACCCTGATAGCGTTGCTGCTAATACCCGCGCTGCTGTGAAAGCCCGTGGGGACCTGGAAGAGGCTGGTGGGCCCAGGGGCCCACCCCCTCACACTAAAGGTGCGATGAGGGAAACCTTTACTCTAGAGATGCTGAATATTGCCAGACTCAAGGCCTCCCCATCCCGGGCTAGGAAACTGAGTTTTTTACAAAAAAATTTACCCGTGGATATCCTGGCCATCCAGGAATCCACTGTCCATGAGGTTCCGAGGAAGCTTGGAAAACAATGCTCCTACCATCCCTATCCTTTTAGTCAAAGCACTGTGGGGTGCTAATTTGGAAAAACAATTTTTTCAAATTTACATCTTCAGAAACATTCCTAAATGGCTGAGTGCTCGTTGTCACCTTCTCATGGGCCAATGTTGCACACATAATCGTCAACATTCATGCCCCAAACGGTGCACATGAGCTTCAGGAATTTTTCTCGTTGGTCAAATCCCTCCCACTACCCCCTGATTCTTTCCTAATTGGCGACATGAACTGTTGGCTAACCTCACCAACGGACTGGTGGCCGCCCTCACCTCACGCCCCACAGGGTCACATAGAACTACGCGTTCTAAAAGCCACCCTTGAATTAATGGATGTGCTGCCGCGACATGCCCCACTGCTCAAAAACATGATGCGTCCCCACGTCCACAACGGCCAATTAAGGTCCATGACCTGCATCGATCTTATTCTAGCGCCGGCGAAATTCTAGCCCCACATCTCCCACTTCAAAACAATAAAAATGGAATTCTCCAACCACTGACTGGCTTGATAACATACCACTTACCTGTCACAGTTGCAAAGGCCCAACATTGGTGCAAAATCCGCCCCCCAGAGCTTGCGTCGCCAGGATTTTCCATGTGGGTGGAAGAGGCAACTTTGGCAAAATCGTTTGTTGCACCGTTTTGCGCTGACCCCATTTCCACATGGGCAACTTTCAAAGAAGACACCATCCGCCACTATCGCCATCTCTCATCCAGACGCTCATGAGCCACATTGGCGGTTATATCGCGCACACTGGCGGAATTGGCCCACTTGGAGTCCAACATTCCAGCCTCAGGATATAGCCCTGCATGGGGCCAGAAGTGGGCGGAGGCAGACGCCCACCTCAACGCACTTGAAAGGCAACACAAACATCAGGTTTGTGTCCAATACAGGGCCACACGCATCACTAAAGGTGACAAGTGCACCGCATACTTCTTCAAAAAAATTTTTGCACCACGCCAGAGCGTGGCCTGCACACAGGTGAAAAGATTGGATAATTCTATTGTGGACACACTGGCTGAAGTGGCAATTGAAACGCAAAGATATTACTCCGAGTTGTACCGAGCTGAACCAATTCAGCCAGCTGAAGTGGCGGAATTTCTCAACTGAGCTCATATCTGCACCATTTTCTGATACCTGGAAATAATGAATTTAATTACTCCAAACAAATTGTGGACAGCCATTTGCGGTGCGCCAAACCAAAAATTCCCAGGCCCAGATGGCATTCCATATGAGTTTTACAAAAAATATTTCAAATATATTTCTCCACTTCTGCTTGCCTCACTTAACCAAAGCCTGTTGGAAATGCGCATCCTACCAGGAGGACATGAGGCCTTTACTGTCACACTCTTCAAGAAAGGGGATAAGCTTGACTTAGCCAACTGGCACCCCATTTCTCTAACAAACACAGACACCAAAATTTTAACCAAAATCATGGCTAACCATTTAAGGACTATAGCATCTGCCACCATCTCCCCAGAACAATGTGGTTTCATCCCCAGAAGGTCAATTTGGGATAACGTGCACTCTGTGGCTAATGTGTGTCAGTCCACAGCCTCTGGGGCACTTGTATTCTTGGACCAACAAAAGGCCTATGATAGAGTAAACTGAGAATACCTTAGGGCCTGCCTCCAACAATTCCGCCTACCTCCCCGCTTCATTAACTGGGTGATGCTGCTCACGGAATCTGCAACAATGGCAGTGCGTGGCCCAGGTTTCTTAACGGAAGTAGTCTGTCCTCAAAGGGGCCTGCGACAAGGGGACCCCCTCAGCCCACTCTTATACAACTTCAGCCTTGACCCACTACTGCGAAATGTGAATGCCCAACTCACTGGGGTCCATGTGCCAGGCCAAACCTCAGTCAAGATGATGGCATTTGCAGATGATTGTGTGGTGGGGGTGTCTAATAACAAAGATGCACGCGCGCTTGAAGCCCCATCCAGTAATATTCACGGGTAAGCAACGCGGCACTGAACGCCTCCAAAACCGAAATCATCCTCCTTGGTCAGTTTCAGAACTGCTGGGCCCCAGCAAGTAGTTCCCAACCCGGCCCATCTGCTCGCCCACGTCCACGCCTTACTAACTTAAAACACACCGCTCCACTGGTGCTCCCCTTTGTGCCACGACCTACCATAGGACCAGTACGCCATCTGGGCGTGTGGATGGAGGCAGGTGGATACGCGTCAGCAGTAATGGAGTGCCATATACTGGACAACGTGACGAAGCGAATCGCCTCTCTCAGAGCTCATCCTACTACCCTCACTGGCAGGGTTGTTCTTGCCAACTCTATGCTCCTATCCAAAGTCTGGTTCGGAGCCCACGCCATCCCCTTCTCCCCAAGCTTCTTCAAATCCCTGTATGCTTTGCTACAAGGTTGGCTTTGGTCAGGCCGCCCTCCACCAGTATGGCTAGAGGTCATGTTTGGCCCTCATCATCATGGTGGCATGGGCCTACTTGACTTCAAAGCCCATGCCGCCAAGATCCTGGGCACCTGGATTGCGGCCGTCACTGCTCCTACACTCCCATCCCAACACTGGTCCCGCGCGGCCCACTCCAAGTTCTCCCGAGCCTTGGGCCTCAACAATCCATCAAACCCCCACTCCTTGATGAAATACCTCGCATCACACACATCGGCTACAGGTCCTCACGGGACCAAAACCCACTACAAATGAATCCTACTCTCCATGCGAAGCGCAGAGTAGAGAATTCGTATTAATGAACATACAACCTGAAGAGGCCGCCCCTCTCCTCAGTTCACACAAGAGGTACAGGGGCTACCAATCCATGATGGCGTGATCCCCATTCGACCCCATGTCCTATCCAGGGTGGACTACCTGGACATGATGGACATCCCTTATTCCACTGAGACCCAAAAGACTATCTGGAAATACGCACACCATCCTCTGTTGCAGCCTCAAGTCCGCTCCCATGTGTGGCGCTGCCTGAGGCGGGTGTATCGTACAGCTGAGCGCTCTAATGCTTTACACTCATCCTGTGTCGTGTGTGGCCAGTATGGAACGCTGTTTCACCGCCTGGAGAAGTGCCCCACCTCTAAAGTAATATGGCGCGAAGTCCAACGTCTGCTAGGCCAGGATCAAACACATCCCTTCGGTCTGTCAAGAGATATGTTTGCTTCATCAATGGCCTCCCCCTCCCATCCTCCCTCCGTGCTCTGGTGGTTGCAATCGCCATGTGGACTATCCACACGATTGTCTTGGATGCCATCGCTGGATCCATCCCCACCCTCCCTGAAGCTGTCCACAGATTCCAGTCTCATTTGGTGGATCACTTTCAAGCGTGGATGTTTGGATATCTCCCACCGCGTCGCTGACAGCTGGTCTCCTCCTGGTTCCCAGTCTGGTTCATCAAATCAGACCCTTCCTCCACACGTGCTCAATAGTGGCTACGTCCCCTACACACGTTCCCTCCCCCTTCCCATAAGTGGCGTTCCCGCTGGCAACAAGAGATAGCATCGCTTCTCTGGGGTGCCTCCCCTGGTCTAAGTTTTGTCTCGTCTGAGTCATATTCGGAAGTGTCCGTCCCATGGTCGGCCTTCCCCGCAATAAATTTTAATTTAAATTTAAATACATAAGATTTGTATTTTTCCATGGCCAGGAATGATAATAACAGGGGCAATGACTGGTTCAATTTCAGATTTAGAACATGGTTGATATACTTCACCATAAAGTCCTTCCAGGATATTAATTGTTAGTCCTGTTGGAACAATCACTTGATCTCCTGATGGTATAGTGATGCTCTGATTTGATTGAAGTGGAATGCCATTTGACTCATTGATATGAGTGGGTAATGCTTTTATCTTTGACCACACTTAAAAATACTCAATTGGGACTACTCCATCTTTGTAGGCCAAATTTATGAATAAGCTAAGTTTCTCTTTCTCAACTGCCCTATCCCATTTATAGTAAAGTGGATTATCCTGGTTAAGAATGGTTAAAGTATCATTCTTATGATTGGTAACAGCTCCATATCTCCTTAGGAAATCAGTCCCAATTAAGATATCATAGTTCATATTTGTTAACACTATGGCAGGTGCTGTTACTACAATAGATCCAAATCAGAGAGGTAGGGTACTGTATGTGCCAACAATTTATTTGTATGCGCTCCAGCCGTTCAATATACTAACAGTGGGTTAACATTGGGCACAATTTTAAGCTTTTTAATTAGCTTTGTGCTGATTATTTTAATAGGAGCATCACTATTGACAATTGCCCAAACTCACTTTTTTTTACTGCTATGTCCACATAAGTACATTTAGAGTAGTTTTCAGAGGTATTTATTGTATGAATGCTGTGATTGCTGCCCGATTCCAGGTGTGACTTCAGACTTGAGCAAAAGTCTGGGAAGTTATTTGCTAAGGTTTCATGGAAATGCTACTTGAACGTTTTTAAGCTTAGGTAGGTCAATTAAACATCTGGGTTGGAGGTCTAAACCCTGGTCAATAATCTGCTTTATGTAGAGTTTCAATACTTCAGTTTGGGCTTTCTTGGTAATCTTTAAGGGTTTAGTTGCTTTTGCTGTGGCCCAAGTAGTGACCATATTGACATCATTAGCCACGATATGGTGGAGATTATCTTTAGCAACATCTTCGGCACTAAAGAGCTCATCAGGGTCAGGTGGAACGGTTTGAACATTGGTAGGTTATAGCATTCCACCTCTACTCCACCTGCTCTTTTCCCACCTCACTGTTGCTGCTTATTTCTAGAGCAACGTTGACCCCAGGCTTTTTGTTGTGTTGGACTTTTGGATATTTTTAGCTCGCTGGTGCTTATAAGCCTAAAAATCCAACAGTTGGGGAGAAAACCACCTAAATTAAAAGGGTTAAATAAATAATAAAACTTAGGAATTCTGGGCTTTTTGTGTATTTATTGATAGCCGTGGGGGTTTGAAAGGATCCCTATTATTCCATCAATAATTCATATTTAATGAATTAGAGTTCAAGGTTTGGATTGCTTAGCCATTCCAGATTAGGAAATATGTGAGAAGGACCTATCAGGTCATGTTAAGCTCACTTCACTTTGGGAAGCAGCCGAGGGGGCCCAATGATAGGCAGGGAGGAGCCTCAGAAGGTTGACTTATTTTTGGCTGAGAGTTCAGGGCAATCCAACTGCCCAAACTCGTAGAATTGGACCAAATTTGATTAATAAACTTAGTGCCCCAGTTTAATTGGATTCCACCAAGAATTGGCCAGGGTCTTTTGGTCGACCATATTATCACTAAAAACCAAAACATTAGTAGGAGTATTGCGGACTTATAAATGGCTGACATTTCCCCTATTTGGCCACGGTTGACTCCCAACATTCTTAATTAGAGCCCTAGAGGGCAGATGTCCGACATTACCCCCTCAAGAATGTTAGGGGGGAATAGGGCCGAAGGAAGCGCCCGTGAACTCAGTTGATGGTGATCCCAGAAGCAAGGGAATTAATAGAATACTCATCCCCTCGCTTGTATGTGACTGAGAAGGGCCCTTCCCAAGTAGAGCCAAGCTTTTCACTTCTTGGAGTGATTTGGTTGTGGTAATAGAGGACCAAGTCAGATACCTAAAATGAGGGAAGAGGGGCCCTGAGCTCATTTGCAGCTTGGCTTTCTTTGGTGACGGTCTTTGCTAAGTTAGTCATAGCCTCAGACTATAGTTGGATGATGTACTGGGTCAACTTTCCCATGGCTTGTTCAGGATTGGTCCTATCAGAGAAGACATCTTTGGCTAATAGCGCTGGTACCCCAGGTTTTCGCCCATATAACACTTGGAAAAAGGACATTTTAAGTATACGATGATAGCTAATGCAATAAGCCATGAGCGCACTGGGCAAGTAGAGATCCCAGTGAAGAGGGTCTGAACTGGCCATCTTCCACAATATAGAGACCAGAGTCCCATTAACTCTTTTTACAGCCCCATTGGTGGATGAATTATAGGGAGCAGAGAAAAGTTGTTGCGTCCTCAGGGAAGTGGCAAGAAGCTTTACCACTCTGGAAGTGAAGTTTTTTCCGTTGTCACAAAGGAGGACCTGGGGACAACTATGCCGCATGAAGATGTATTGATGTAAAAAGTTAGCCATGGCTTCGGCAGTCTGAGCGGGGAGAGCCACAGCTTAAACCCATTTGGTAAAATGATTTATACCAACCAAGAAAACGAATACCCCTGGTAGTCTGAGGAAGAGGACCTACCACATCCAAACTAACGGTGTGGAAAGGTTGATGGGGCGTCATAGGTTGGTACTGATAATGGGATTTGAAGCGGGATTGTTTTTTGCAGGTCAGGCAGGCATCCAAGACTTCCGTTATGGTTTCCATGCTGCCCTCCCAATAATACCGCTCTTTAACCCACTCTTAGGTTTTCCTGACTCCGCCATGGCCCATGAGAGTGTGAGACTCCATGATCGCAGGTACGCGCTCAGATGGCAAGGAGATAGGGCAACCATTTGGCCCCCACTTGCTTGTACAACTTCCCGCTCTCCACCTTGGTATTGCGGGAGTGCTGGGCTAACATCTTTTGTAAGGGCTCATCTTCATCAGCCCTCGCCCTGGGAGTCATTAGGAGGTCATGCAACCTCTCAGCTTCACTATTATCAAGGTGAAGAACAGGCAAACGCGTTAACCCATCAACATTCATATGGCATGTCTCGGCGCGATGCTTGATAGTCATATCATAATGCTGGAGCTTAAGAGCCCAGCGTGCCAACCGCCCAGTGGGAACCTTTATATTTTGCAACCACTTTAGAGAGGCGTGGTCAGTGATTACTTTGAAGGAAGTGCCATAAAGGAAAGGGCGGTATTGCTATACAGCAAGAAGGACAGCTAAGCACTCCTTCTCAGTGACGCTGTAATTGCGCTCTGCTTTTGAAAGCATTTTACTAAAAATATGACACGGGATGATCAACCCCATTTTCGTCCAATTGAGCTAAGATAGCTCCAACGGCGTAATCAGAAACATCCGTGAATAACATGAAGGGCTTGCCATAGTCAGGGTGACGGAGTATTGGCCTTTTTTGTAATAGCGCCTTCATGCTCTCAAACGCAGCTTTTTGTTCGCACCCCAATGGAAAAGGGTGTTCTTAGCCAGGAGACGGACAAGGGGCTCGGTGAGTTGGGCAAATTTAGGGATGAATTAATGGTAGTACCC
This sequence comes from Massospora cicadina, assembly GCA_022478985.1. Classification (NCBI taxonomy): domain Eukaryota; kingdom Fungi; phylum Entomophthoromycota; class Entomophthoromycetes; order Entomophthorales; family Entomophthoraceae; genus Massospora; species Massospora cicadina. The sequence continues at coordinate 112,746 of JAKSZP010001380.1, forward strand.
CATCATGCCCAAGAAGACTTATATGTCCTGAAGAGTTTTATGAGGGGGCATCTTAGATATTGCTTCAACCTTGTCTTGTAGAGGTTGTATCCCATCCTGGGAGATGGTGTGCCTGAGGAAGTCCAGCTTCTTCTGGAAGAAAGTACACTTGGAGGGCTTTAGTTTGAGTTGGATGCCCGCAAGCATTAAAACCCTCTTTTAGGTGCGTGAGATGCTCATTGAAAGTTTTTGAGAAGACTGTGATGTCATCTAAGTAAAAAATGACACAGCTCAGCTTAAGGTCCTGGAGGATGTGATCCCTGGCCCGCTGAAAAGTGGCAGGTGCGTTGCACAAACCTTGAGGTAGCCGAGTGGGTTGAAATAAGCCCTTGCTGCAGATAAGGGCGCACTTCTCCTGATCCTGTGGAGAAAGGTCCATCTGCCAGTACCCGCTAGCCAAGTCCATGGCGGAGAAGAATTTAGACCCGGAGAGTTGGGCTAGCACATCATCAATGCAGGGGATAGGATAGCTATCCTTATTAGTGAGGTTGTTCAGCTTATTAGTCCATACCCCCCAATGACCCCCGTTTTTCTTCTTTATCAACACGAGCGGGGAAGACCAAGGGCTTTGTCATGGCACTAGCAACCCAGCATCTAGCAGCTGTTTGAGCTCCGTTTGCATCTGGAGCTCCTTCACTTTGGATTTGTGGTAGGGTTTGGAGCGGATAGGGTGAGCATCACCAACGTCAATGGTATGAGTCCACCCTTTCATATGTCCATAGTCATTATCAAAGGTGGAGAAAATGTCACTGTAGGCCTCCAGAAGGGTGTGTACCTTCTCCAGATCAGCTGGTGTTAGCTTATCGGAGATATTAATGGAAGGTAGGTTACATATTGACTGGTCGGCAGGTAAGCCCATATCTGCCATAAACCCAATGCAGTGGACTTGGCTTATTTACTCAAGGGGAATCAGAAAGCCTCTTCCGATCTCCTGGTACTTTTTTACAACCATATCCTTTAAGGTGAGATTTCCAAGCAGAAGGTTGATAGGCCGTTGATATGCTGGGTCTAGTATGCCCAGCAGAACTCTAGGCTCCAGGGGGCTAACCTCATCAGTGCTTGTTAGGTGTAATAAGAGGTTGCGGGGGATTTGAATAGTAACCTTGGTGTCTAGCACCTTCTGTTCACCCGCTTTAATTACTACCTCTTCTGTAGCATATAAAGGGATACCCTCGAGGGCGTCCACTGATGAATGAAACATCTAGGTATTGCGTCCTGCCGTGGTGTAGTGTAGGGATAAGGAAGAAGAGGGAAACTCAATAGTACAGGTGAAATCTTTTTTATTGATCTCTTCATTGGCTAAAATCAGAGGAACCTCGTAGTTAAGCAGGGAGAAATAGCCCTGTTTCAGATTGATGATCCCCTCATACTCGAGTATGAACTGGGTACCAATGAGAATGTCGTATGTATTGTTGGTTAAGGCTACCACTGGGGCTGAGAGGAGAAGTTTCCCAAATCGAATAGGTAAAGATGAGTAAGCCCCAATGGCGCGGGTATTGTTTGGCCCCGCCGTTCCAAACTCTTGAGTATAGTTGAGGTCAGGAGCCAACTTAATTTTTTCATGAGCCTTGAAGACACAAGTTCACAGGAGACCCAGTGTCAAGAATAGCCTTAACCCGCACTCCTTAACAACAACTTCTACTTTAGTTAAAGTTCCACCCAGCATGGGGGAGAAAAAGAATCTACTTGAGATTGAGCGTGGAGGCAAGGCAGTTGGCAGTCTCAGGTTATTTCTCCTGGATAGTTTGCAACGTATACACACTCTGAGGGAGCCGAAGCATTGAGGCAACAAGCTGATCCGCGTCACTGGCGGTATCAATAACCTCCAGGCCTCTCAATAACTGATAAAGATACGTGCAACTGGGCACTTTAGCCCAATCCACTCACTCTGGTTTTAAGTGATCGAGTACCTCCACTTCCCCTGGGGCTCCTAAGACATAGTGACCGTTATCTTCACAACCCCCTCAGTCTCTTCATCAGAGGGATTCTAAATACAGGTTAGAGAGTCCATAGGGGGTGTGGGGAGGTCAACGCTTCCCTTCTTAGGTGGAGGTATGGAATTGACAACAGCTTTAACTTGAGCTTTAGGAGGGATAGATTCGGGTTGCCCCATGGTTATAGGTTTAGTACAAGGTACAACTAGAGGAGAGGCCGGTGGGGATAAAGGTAGCGCCTTATGAGAACGTGACGCTTCAGGCATGTTGGGAAACTGCTCTGCCGAAGGAGGGGAGCCAGGCAAAGTGATAGCTAGCTGCGTCAGCTGCGCTTTTGAACCAGAGGATGAAGGGGGCAGCGCCGTGGAATTGGATGCTTTAACTTCAACAGCTTTAGGCCGAGCAGTGGCTGGGTGCTTTGATGCACCAGGTGGTTTAGCTTTCGTGACCTGGCCATTTGACCCATTGTTAGTGGGGGCAGTTGGTACCCGAGGAAGGGGTTTAGGCTTAGACGCAGGCTTTGAAGATAAAGATGGGCCAGCAAAGGGGCATCTACTTTCACCAATGGTGTTTGTTGAGCTGGAGCCGACGGGGAGCATTGCCCCATCACAGCTATAACCATATGCTTATTGTTATAAAAAGTAAAAGCAGTTTGTGCTGGCAACTCCGCAGGGTCAGGTTTCCAAAGGGAGACAGCCATAGTAGATGCAACATTGGGTGGCGTAGAAGCTTGGCTCATCGCTCCCTGTGTAGGATCAAGCTCATATATATCCGCCACCTCTAACAAGGCCTCCTTGATATCATTTATATTTTTGAAAGTGCGCTTTATGGAAGTGAGGTGCATGGCTAATGCAGGATAGGCCACCAAGCCAGCCAAGATAGCTGCAATAGCATCGTCTAGGGGTAGCATTTTAGCAAGCAATAGGGGTTGCGCTTTCATGTTAAAGCATTCAGCAAAGGAGGCGATTGATTCACCCTGTGATAGGCTAAGGCACATAAAGGCCTGTTTCTGCCTATTCAAACTTCGTAATGAGCTGAATTCTTCAGTTAGGGCTTGCTTCACCTCCGCCCAGGTGCTAAGGTTAGCCATGTGTGAAACTATGAACTCTTGGGCGCCATGACTCAAGCAAGGAAGGAGGTGCTTAGATTTAAGATGATCCGTTGCCCCTTCCATAGCAACTTCATACATAAAGAGGAAAACAGCAACACTTCCCTCACCTGGGGTGAACTTATCCCTAAAAGGGGATTTGTGGATGAAAGGGAGGCCCCATAAGGGCCTGGGGAAGAGTGCTGCTCAAGCCTTTTGAGGAGAGAAAGAGCACTGGCTAGTTGCTGCTCTAAGGCAGTTAGCCTTGGTTCCAAGTTAGTTGTCATTTTTTAAAGGAGTTTGGGGGTATACAGGCCCCCTGTAGTGAGCACCACTTTTTTGGACTTTTGGAGATTTTTAGCACGCTGGTGCTTATAAGCCTAAAATTCAACAACTGGGGGAGAAAATCACTTAAAATAAAAGTGTTAAATAAATAATAAAACTTAGAAATTATGTGCTTTTTTGTGTATTTATTGATAGCCGCGGGGGTTTGAAAGGATCCCTATTGTTCCATCAATAATTCATATTTAACAAATTAGAGCTCAAGGTTTGGATTGCTTAGTGCATTCCAAATTAGGAAATATGTGAGAAGGACCTATTGGGTTATGTTAAGCTCACTTCACTTTGGGAAGCAGCTGAGGGGCCCGATGATAGGCAGGGAGGAGCCTCAGAAGGTTGACTTATTTTTGGCTGAGAGTTCAGGGCAATCCAACTGCCTGAACTCATAGAATTAGACCAAATTTGATTAATAAACTTAGTGCCCCAGTTTAATTGGATTCCACCAAGAATTGGCCAGGGTCTTTTGGTCGACCATATTATCACTAAAAACCAAAACATTAGTAGGAGTATTGCGGACTTATAAATGGCTGACATTTCCCCTATTTGGCCACGGTTGACTCCCAACATTCTTAATTAGAGCCCTAGAGGGCAGATGTCCGACATGTTGGATCATCTGTAGCATTTGCTAGCAAAGAGCCCCTTTTGACCACAGTAGTGGCATGTAATCAGCCCTTTTTGCTGCTTTTGCTCAAATTTTTGGTTTGTAGTCCGGAAATTTTTTCTATAATTGGACATAATTTTGTTTTCTAGCCCAAAAATCAGGATTTTTGCTGATCTTTGGACTGATTAAGTGTATTAAAATTACGGGAACAGCTTCTCAATTAATTGGTAAGCTCTTGGATTTACTTGTTTCCATTAGATACAGGTATCATGACATTGTGCAGTTTAAGGGAGGTCATAACTGCATGCTCCGTTGCAATCATGGCGTCAAACTTTTCTATTGCATCGCACCCACACATAGAACTTGTGCCTCATGAAAAATTTATCCACAAAGTTTTTAATAGTCTCATTCTGCTTGAATTCAATATCAACAAGCTCTTTTTCGGGGTTCTTAATTCTCAGGCCTTTAAACTGTTTGTCACTGCAATTTTGGCATCCATATAGGACCAATCATCACCCAAATGGGACATAGCGAAGTCACAGCTATGAGAGTTGAGTTAGTTAATCAGCGCTGATCCTTTTGCATGGTCTGATGCTCCCCTCATTGCTTTTTCATATAGCTTGAGAAAAGATTGAACGTTCCCATCTTAATCAGACTATGGTAAATTCAATGGTTCGAAGTCATCTTGCCCTGTTTTGGGCATAGGAATTGTACTTCTTCTTGAACGTCTTGATGTACCATCGCTCATAATTGGCCCTCTTTCCCGTGATGAGTATCTGGAGTTGGGATTGCTTCCAGGACTCTAGGTATAGAATGGATGTAAAAAATATCAATTTAAGCATCGGTGTTTTTTTCTGATGATTCAATCTCATGATATTGCTCCAAATACTGAATTATGATGCTTAAATTTGGCCTTATTTAGTTTTTCAGGATGTGTTTTGGCCGAATAAGCAGAGCTTTTTCCTATTTTTTTGTCAAAGCTGGGTGAGCACTGACAGCCTTGCTTTTTAAGGGATTTAAATTCTTTTTTGAGGTTGTCATACTCCTCTTTGAATAAAGCTTGATTGGGCATTATGCTTTGTAATATCTTTGGCCATACTGCCTCCTCAGGAATTTTCAGTTAATGCTTGCACACTTAGTTCCCAATTATCCTGAGTAATTTCAGTATTTCTTGCCTGCAATCTCGACACCACAGACCAAAGTTTAGAAAAATTTCTCTTTGATATGGGCATCCTCTTCATCCCTATTTGGAATGGCTAGTTTTTGCTGCAAGGTCTTTGAAGATTTTGTTTACAGTACCCAGCTCGGCCTGAACATAATTTTTAAAGCCATCAACATTTGCATTTTACTTCAGGTGATTTCTTTGGCCTTAAGTGGCATGTATGGTAAGTCGTTCTGATTGAGACAATAGGTAATCAGTTTGGGTTTCAGTTTTCAACAGCTTTTATAAATGTTTTGTACCCATGCATGTGATAGCCCATGGTGAGCAAATACTTCTGTGGCTATCTTTAGGACTCCTTCATTTAGAAGCTCCATGAGGGTGTTTAATCTCCCATGAGCTTCATTGGCAAGTCCCATATTATCCACAATTGCCTTTTTGACTTCAGCAAAAATTTTAATTTAGATTGTCCAGAGGAGCATTTTGGGAAGATTGTTCCTCCCCTTGCACATGGTAGATTTCCGTAATTTCTAGATTTTTCTTAGAAATTATTCTCTGAGTATGCTTAATTGAGGGTTGAACAAAGTTAACCAGGAATTTGTTAGTTGCTTGACTGTCTGAGAGACGTCTGGCAAGAGATGCCATGGTAGCATCATGGTACCTCATATATATCTCCATCTTGAGTGCCTGATCCTTAAGGTAGTAGAACAGGACAAAGGAGGGATCTAATTGTGAAGTAACAATCCTAAAACCCTGATATAGGGTTTCCAGCATAGCTTTTATGCTTGAAGATGTAACATCAATCAGGCTGGTTGTATCTTCATGAGCTCCCCCCAATGTGATAAGATCCAGGGAGTAGGAGGTACCCACTCAGAGCCTTGGCGGCTGATATTAAAATAATCCAAGATTTCCTTGTCATTACTTTTAATCTCGCTGTCACTTTCTCATCTGGATATATCTACCATGAATTGGTTATGAAAATCCATTTTGTAAAGTATCACCTGTTTTGAGTAATCACCAATTGTAAAATTTTGAGGACCGCTCACTTGATCATAATTATCCTGCATGCTTAGATTGGGACGAAGTTCCAAAGTTTTATCCTCAATATTGCCAGTGGCTTACAGTATTCTCACCTTTTTGGAAACTCACTAGGTGTATTTGAATAGCCCTGACTCTTCTGGTCAAATTTTTGATTAATTTTAACAACGTAATTGATAACTTCTTCCAAGGCAGGTTTTGATACAAGCTGTGACTTTGACGCTTCCAGCTTGTTGACACTTCTTCTAAAGTTAGGATTCAGATAAGACTAGGAAAGGGATAAACTAAAATATCTCTTATTAGAAGGTATTTAATTGATAATCATCATTAGGCCAAGCGCCAGTATTTATACCTCTAGGGCATCTCCTGGCCACATTTGAGCACAAAATTTTAACAGATAATTTTACCACCTCAGTTTGGTCCTTGAACTGATATAGCTGAGACCTATTCTTAGGTTTATTGGTGGAAAAATACTCTCAAAATTGGGAGGATTTCAGGGACAAGAATTGCGATAAAATCATGCAAAATTATCCTAGGATCTTCTGGATTTAAGTTTCGTCATACTTCTGACAAAATACACTTTCTGCGAAATTCTTGCATCAATTTAAGTAAATAATGTACCCTAATTAGGACATTAGCAGGCTTTTTCTTGATAGCACTAGGTACTCCCTTTTTTGCAGTCCATGTATAAGTGCTATCATGCAAAATTATGTGGATCGACATATAAATTTTGCCCTAGGGTGGGAAATTGATTATGTTATTATTTTGTCTGATTGTCCATGGGACTTTTAAACGTTAATTTTGGGTCAGTCCTGAATGACTTTGTATACTGAATGTTTGATATTGTTCCCAATAATTGGGACCAATTTTCAAGATTTGATGCAATGAAAATTGGCCATAATGTGCAGCTGTATTTGTCCCAAGCATTTATTATATAGTACTTGATTGAAAGGATTTTGAGATGTTCAGCCCGAGCCATGTAGTTGCAATAGACATTGAGGTGAGAATTAGGGTATTAGCTTTAGCATTTGTGAGGATAATTGGCCCAATCTAATGGTTGTCAAAGGGTTTATTTTCGAGTCAACCACCATAATATGACACCCCTAATACTCCCTTTTGTATCCAGACCCAATGCTAGCTGGTGCGCCACCTGGGAGTGTGGCTGGAGGTGGGAGGGTATGCCACTTTGGTAATGGAGCACCGCATCTTAGACAATGTCTCTAAAGCGCATAGACTCCCTAAGGGCTCACCATACTAGTTTAACTGGCCAGGTATTGCTGGCCAACTCTATGTAAATGTCAAAAGTGTGGTTCGCTACCCATGCCTTTGCTTTATCCCTCCTTCTTGGCTTCTCTATAAACCCTACTCAAAGGGTGGCTTTGGCTAAGCTGCCTTTTCCCTGTGCGCCTGGATATCATGTTTAGACCCCACCATAGTGGTGGTATGGGCCTGCTCAACTATGTGGACCATGCCACCAAAATCCCTTGGCACCTGGCTCGCTACTATACCAACCCCACACCCTCTGCCCAACACTAATCACGTGCAGCCCATTCCATCTTTGCACGCGCCCTTTGCCTCAACAACTCTAACCACCCCACTCTTTGCTTACCTATTTGGCCTCTCACCCCTCCGCTGCTGCCCTGAATGGGACCCCTGCCCAGCTTAAAAGTATTCTAGCTATGTGGAGCACAGGATGTAGAAACAGAATCAGTGGCCACACTCTCAGAGGGGTCTTCATACCCCAGTTCAAACAAAAGTCCATGGACAAGTCGTTTTGCATAATCTGGTACCTCGTTGTCCCCATACCATTGCCCATGTGAACACCTTGACAAGCAGGACATCTTGTACTTCTTGGATACCCAGAAGGTCATTTGGCGGTATATTTACCACCATCTTTTACAGCCCTGAATTTTCACCCAAGTATGAAAATGCCTAAAGCATGTATATCATACTGTGGAGCAGTCCAACGCTATTCAGCCTTTATGCATTGTGTGTGGACAATACGGTACCTTAGTTCACTGCTTAGAAGATTTTCCGACCTCACAGGTGATCTGGCGTGAGGTTATGCATCTCTTTTTACTGGGAGCATCGTCAGGCTTCCAGCCTATATAAGAACATCTTTGCCTTTTCCATGACCTCCCCAATTCACCCTTCTCTCCATGCCTTAGTAGTAGCAACCACTTTGTGGACAATACATACCATTGTACATGATGCACTTTCTGGCACTACTCCCACCCTCTTAGAAGCTGCGCGTAGCTTCCACTCACACCTTATGGATAACTTCCAATACTGGTTGTTTGGCCATTTTTCACATGCCATTGCCAGTTGGTTTCATCCTGGTTCCCTGTCTGATTCCTTTCCTCAGACCCTTTCTTTCATTTTTGCTTGATATTGGCTCAGGCCTCTTCTGTCACTCCCCCTCTTCCCTCCATTGATGGTCCTATTGGCAACAGGAGGTAGTTTTGGCTCCTCTGGAGTGCCTCTCTTGTATCTTGGTGTTCTGCTGTCGTTCTAAAAGTGTCTGTCCCTTGGTTGGCCTTCTCTGAATAAAAAAAAATTAAAATTTAGACTGCCCTTAAGGTACTTTAGGAAGGGGAATCTGATGGTAGGGTTAATGCTTTAATATTCTTTAATAGAGAGAAGAAACTATTCTTAACATACGAGTTTTAATTTGTACTTCTTATAAATCTAAATCCATCACAGTTTTGTCTAATAAACATAATCAAAAAGCTAAGTTGTGAAATATATTAGTGAAGTGACTAACATAACTGGCTTCAGCAAAAGAGAAACAGTATATTAAATAAATTTTAACTATACTAATTAGCTTTCTATAATATTTTTGACTTCAATCTTTATTAACTTTACACTTTACTTTGTTTGTCAAAAAGCATAAAAGTGAAATTTTATACAATTAAGAAATATCTAAGAGCTGCTTACTCTATTCATATACAGCTGTATATGGCACATATTTATAAGAGGTAGCAAAGAGATCTTTATTTACTCTTCTAGTGGAAGCTCAAAAGATAATGTTTTATTAAGAATAAAGGTAATATAATGCTTAAAAAACTAAATATACTGGCCTTAGACAAGTATATATATATTACATATCTAATAACAAAACTAGAACTGAATTATCATCTAATTTTTCAGTGTTGTAAAAACTCTATATAAAAACCTAATCGTAATATTTGGTATATTTATATATAATTTTTATTTTTATATTTTATTCTACTGTTTATTTAATATATTAATTTATAAAAATTTTTGAAATAAATTGTGGAATCAAAAATACAAGTTTTATCACTTCACTCTTTTCATTTCTATCCAATAGAATATAATTTATATAGATTATTGATAGTTTTTTAATTTTTAATTTTTGTTATTCTAAAGGGGTGCTGGAATACTGGGATGGGCATCTTGATATTGACGCTCACAATGCAGGTTCATCTCTTATGGCAGAAATTGGTTTTTCTGTGCTAAGGATAGCAATACATGTGGATTCATGCACCATGCCTCGATCTGACCAAGGGAATTAGTGAAGTTAGATCATGTAATCCTGGCCTATCAAACATGTCCAGGAAGGTTTTACTCCTGTACTTGGGTTTTGTCCTCCACTCCTATATTTTCTCCCTACTTTCTATCCTCCTATTAGTTTAGTATATCTGTCACAAGGTTGGCCCACCTCAAATAAAAGTAATAGTTTTTATAACAATCTGATAGCTACCATATAAGTGATGTAAAATATTACATGGGAAGTCATGGGTATCTGCTACTTTTGTATAAAATTTTAATTATACACCAAATCTTAATATAGCCCAGTATATAAAGATAGAGTATTTTAGGAAGCATCTTTTAAATACTTATGACTATTTAATATTAGTATAGAGAAAATAATCTCTTTGCTACTAATTTATACAAAAATTTAAGGTAGAATATCTATAACTGATTACCAGTTCTACTAAATTATACTCTTAAATTCTTTAAGATAATATTAAATACCATTTTCTTCTCTTGAAATATTAAAAATCTAGTTCTGATAAAATAAAATTCTTTGTTAAAATAGTTTATAAACTTGCCATCTTTATAAAAGATAATTCAGGTATAAACCTGCTTTCAACCCTTTTTTGTCACAATGTTTTATTTTATTTGAGGTGGGCCAACCTTGGGACTAATATACTGCACCAAAAGAAGGAATAGGGAATAGGGAGCAAGAAATCTAGGAGTGGAGGACAAAACCCAAGTACTGGGGGTAAAACATTCCTATACATGTTCTGATAGGTCAGAATTACATGATCTAACTTATCTAATTTGCTTAGTTGGACTGAGGCTTAGTGTGCGAATCCACGTGTCTTGATATCCTCTTGCCACAAAAATGCAATTTCTGCCATGATGGGATTCTAACCTGAATTGTGATGAGGAGTGATAGTGGGGCGCCCATCCACACTATGCCGCACCCCTTTGCCACAATCTTATTATAAATTCTTTTTTGTTATAGCATAATACTTTAATGTATTAAAATAATATAATTTAATATATCAATGGTGTTAGACAAATTCACTTTGTTAAATTTTTAAAGTTTTAACAAGAAAGTAAAATATGCAGCCTAGCGTGATTATATTTATAATATCTACATTAATACAATCTTAATCATATCAGGATTCTGCTAAGCTTATAATCTATTATAATACATTCAGTAAATGAGGAATAAAATCTCTTTCTGCTAAGCATCACTTTTCAAAAATCAATTCAGCCTGAAATTTAGCTCCACTAAAGAGATTTACGAAAACTATTAGCAAATATGGCGGGAAACCCCGCAAAAGAACCCGCAGGCTATCCCAAACGAGCCAGCACCACCCCAAATGAAGCAACCCTCGGTTACCCACCTCAGGGTCAACCAGAATCACCCGCTCTCAAGCAGCAGCCATGAAAGCAGGCACTACCCCCAACCTGGAGCTACTTCAACTAGCGCCAGTTCACCTGATCGCACTTCTGCAACCTGCACGCCTAACAGCTCTGTGTGCGCTGCCTCCCACCAACCCGCTGGGCCCCCTTCAACCAAGGAGGCCATCACCCACGCTGTTTTAATGGCGTCTTCTCAGTTGAATGCAACTCAACCCATCCAGGCATTCACCTCCCCCATTGTGTCAGCTAATTCAGCCCCATCTATTATTGCTGACGCCGTGTTTCTGGCTCCCTCCATGAGGGGCGATACCCAGCTACCTGGCCCCCAAACCCTCAGATGTAAGGTTGGATTAGCCGCACATTCTGTTTCACTAAGCACCAAATTGGGACAATCTACTCTTCCCAATGAGGATTCAAATGGTTCGGATTTTGGAACTTCACACCAATTCCAATCTCACCCATCACATTTAAACCCCGTAATTGACACTTCTCAAGTCGGCACTTTATCTCCATATGCTGAAAACTACCAATTCACCAATCAGACAGTGAGTTTTGCCCACGAAATCACAGCAAATACTTGGGCTGAATTTACCCAAATAGATTGGGATGGTGATGAAACATCGCCCTCCTCCCAATTGTCTGGAGTTAATTCCAATCTGGATGGGCCTCCCCAATTTAGCGAGGCCCAACAATCACCTGGCCCCCAAACCTTGGATGTAAGGTTGGATTAGCTGCACATTCTGGTTCACTAAGCACCAAATTGGGACAATCTACTCTTCCCAATGGGGATTTAAATGGTTCAGATTTTGGAACTTCACACCAGTTCCAAACTCACCCATTCCATTTAAACCTCATAATCGGCACTTCTCAAGTCAGCACTTTATCTCCATATGCTGAAAACGATCAATTCACCAATCAGCCAGTGAGTTTTGCCCACGAAATCACAGCAAATACTCGGGCTGAATTTACCCAAATAGATTGGGATGGTGATGAAATATCTCCCTCCTCCCAATTGGCTGAAGTTAATTCCAATCTGGATGGGCCTCCCCAATTTAGCGAGGCCCAACAAACCGCCCCTCAATTTAATATGACGCCAGCAACTGCTGTAACATTCTAGCAACAAGGAAACTCCACAAACTTGTCCAAATCACCAGCTCACACTCAACCCGCAATTGCAGCCCAAAGCAAACACAAACGTACCAAAGGAGCCACTGGGGCGTGGCAAGAACCTCTGGCATCAACGCTACCCAAAGCTGATCCCCGTGAAGTGGCGTTTATTGCTGATGTTAAGAAGAAATGGGCCGAAACTAAAGCGCAAAAAGCTCTACCTCGCTCAACCCTCTCCCATGCAATTCGCCTTTATTATGGGCATAACCCTGTTGAATTCTATACAAAGGATTACTTCTCATACTTTGGAGCGATTGCGGAAACATTCCCAATTAACACCACCATCCATGAATCAGTGGAGGGCCACTACATCGATGTGGGCTTCACTGAAGCCGCCCTTGCTGACCATGCTGCCACCCTCCAGGTCATTATTCCACGTGGATCTCTTTACATCTCCCGCACACGCTCTCACCTGGAGAAAATTTCATGGGTTACTTTTTCGAACCTACCAGCAACTGTTGATCCTGAGTCCTTAAACTGGCACTCCATCGTGGTTTAATGGAGTTTGGTTCTTTTCTTTCAGCGAACTTTAGCGTCCCCTCTTACTATGCTCCCACTCAAAGAGCTCGCACTGCTAGGGCGTCGTTCATCCTCTCCCCCACTGTAACCCACAACATTGAGGTTATTCCTCATGTGGCGTAGTTGGGGCATGCCCTTAGATCTTTTTTGTCGACCCTGATCAGGCGCGCCCCGGTGTTCATGGTCTAACGCCCTTGGACACTTGTATAGTGGCTGCACAGCTCGAAAACAAGCCCTCTTAGCCACCACCCAGGGGCCTAAACCAGGCCAAAAACGATCCCACGTGGCTGCAGCAGCAATTTCACAACCCACACAATGGGTTCCCGTTCAAGACCTGTCCCCTGAGGCCTTACGCCTAGCAGTTGAAACAGCTAACCCCACTATTGGTATGGGATACCTTCACGCTCATGCCCCCCTTCCAGTGGGCACCCCCTCCAATCTCCCAGTCAACTCCCTCTGTCATCAAGCGCAAGGCATCTCCCACAGGGTGCCCCTCGTCAGCCACCCCGACTCAGGGCTCCGCGGCACCCCCACCAACCTCCATCAGCGATTTATCGCATCAACCCTCAGCTCCCAATGGAGCTATGCCCACCAGCATGGACTGGCAACCCGCGGCCTGTGGTAGGAGTGCCACCTCAAAGAGTCCTACCCTAACCCCACAGTCCATTTCGCGCGGATCCTTTGCAGTGTTGGAGGAAGTGAATATGGACTCAGACTCATCAAATGGGGACACCGCGGAGGTCACCATTGAGCACCCTCAGGTCCTTCCCCTGCAACGGGTGGGGCAGCATTCTAGGCTGGCTTACTGGGTCCTCCGCCCCCCCACCCTCTCCTTCCCCTCAGAACCCTCGACGCTCCTCAAGGATTGCAGCTAATAGTCAAGCTAAAGGACTCAAAACTAGCCGCCTCACAGCAGCAGGTTTAAGCGCTGGCAACCCCCCAGGTCATGGAGGGGAACAGCTATGAGTCCCCACGGCAGCACCCTGGCCCTGCAATCCATCAACGCAAATGGGTTGCAGGACTTTAAGCGGAGAGCCCACCTCCTCCGAAACTTCAGGTCAGCACAAATTGACATCGCTGCTGTCCAGGAGCCCCATATCCTCCCCCACGAACAATCTGCATGGAATGAACAGTTTGGAGGAAACTCCTTCTGGAAAAACCATGCCGCCCTTATTGTTTTGAATCCCCGGGTTAAAACCCATTCTTTTTCACAATATCTAGGTGGCCGCCTCATACTGGCCAAACTCACCACTCCTGACTTCTCCTTCTTCGCTGAAAGCATCTACCTGCCTAATGCAGGTCAGGAGCGAAATCGGCTCTTGGGAGAGCTCGTCCAACTCAATCTCCCACGGAATACAGTCCTCTTAGGAGATTTCAACAAAACCATGAGTCGCGTCCGTGACTCTTACCCCCTGCAGCAAAGGAACGCCCTGGATCAAGTCGCCTCCAGGATTTCCTTCTCCTGAGTGGCTTTATAGATGCGCTTCCACCCTCCGCGTCTGGCCTAGGTTTCATGACTAGGATCCAGTATGATATAAGCTTTCCAGTCAGCGTCACGCATAGATATGGCACTGATTGGCCCCCTGCTAATTGGCCGCGTCTCCTCTCCCATCTCTCGTGACAACCATCTGAGTGATCACAGGTCACTCACCGTTGTCCTCACCACCACACTTAGACCGTCGCGTAGGTTCTGGCCTAGGGTTGCCCCAGCTCTTCTCAACAACCCCTTCACTAAGGAGAAGCTGTCTATGACCATCCGGGAGACTCTCACCTCCCCCCCACCCCACTTGCTTGACCACAAGGCTAGATGGGCGGTGACCAAGGAGGGCATCACCCGCGTTGCTTACAATTGTGTCAAAGCCCAGATGACTTCAGCTCGCGCCAGAGTCAAAAGGGCGGAAGCCAGAATCAGACATTTGGAGCGAAAATGCCAGCCTTCGCCCTCTCCCAGATGGCTGGAAGACTGGGAAGCGACGCAGGAAGCACTCCGCTTGGAGCTCACACTGCAGGATGAACGGGCAGCAAACTTTAAAACATCTCGTTACTATGCTCAACGGGAACGCCCCAATCGCTTCTTCTTTCAGAAACAGAAAGCCCAGTCAACAGCGCAGGATATTACTGCACTGAAGATTAGCACTACAACCACTTCAGATAAGGAGGAAATCACGCAGGAACTACACCGCTTCTACTCCAGCCTCTTCCATGCCACCCAGGTGGACCCATCGGACAACCAAGACTTCCTGTGGCGGGCTCCAGAGCCGCCCATTGACCCACGGGCTGATGAGGCTCTACTGGCGCCTATTTCCATCCAGGAGGTGATGGAAACCCTTCTGAAATCCCCACGGCTTAAAGCCCCAGGCCCAGATGGAATACCCTTTGAGGTGTACCTTCTGGAACCTGCAGTGATAGCAAGAACCCTCCGCGACCTCTTCTCTGCACTCTTGGTGAATGGCGAGGTCCTCCTCGACTTCAGAGGCTCAATCACGACCCTCATTCACAAGAAGTCAGATCGTGAGAATCTGGCAAACTGGAGCCCCATAGCGTTGATTAACACAGACCACAAGATCTTCACGAAGCTTCTGGCTGAACCGCATCACCAAATGGGTGTCACCTCGCCTCTCCCCATCCCAGCACGGTTTTATTCCGGGGAGGTCGTTATGGGACAACTATAATGACCTTCACGTGACTTTGACTGCTAACTCTCGTAAGGTGAATGGCTTTGTGGCTCTCCTGAATATGGAGAAATCATATGATCGGGTAGCCTGGAAGTATATTGATGCTTCCCTGGCCCGCTTCCATCTCCCACCCGCAGCTAGGCGCTGGATATCAGCGCTCTATGACCAGCTCCACACCAGAGTCCTGGCGCCAATAGGCTAACAGTGGCAGTACCAGTTGGACATGGTCTCCGGCAAGGGGACCCCCTGAGCCCTATCCTTTTTAACATCACCCTTGACCCCCTCTTGGCCTCCTTACAGGACAAGCTAACAGGGATTCTGGTCCCAGGTAAAGCCCCCACATGCACCATGGAATTTGCAGATGACACTGCCATTGCATTTGGCTGCCCTGGGGATGTTGCCCTCGCTGCTGTGACCATTGAGAGGTACACCAAGGCGTCCAACGCCATGGTCAACACCTCCAAGACAACAGTTGTACAGGTCGGCTCCCCCACCTTCCCCCCACCATTTGGTATTGAACCTGAGCGCGGTACCTTCCGTCACCTGGGCGTTCTCACCAACCAACAAGGAGTTGCGCTAAAAGACAATGAGGACTTGCTCCTCGCAGCAGTTAACTCCAGGATTGCCAGCTGGAACTGGCGGCACATCACCCCCAGGGTCGAGCTCTGATGGCCAATGTGTTCCTCCTCTCCAAAGTCTGGTTCCTAGCGCACGTCTGCCCATTCACAGATGCCTTTTATACGCGGCTCAATGTACTCCTCCGCTGTTGGATCTGGGGCTCAAACCATCCACCAATGGCCCTCTCAACCATTGCCCGACCCTGCAATGAAGGGGGCCTAGGGCTTCTGGACACGCAATCCCATGCCACCACAATCTTCCTGAAGTTCCTATAACCGATTGTCTGCTGGGACGCGACCTCCATGCCTAATGGGCGCCCGCCCTCCGCCAGTCAGTGTCAGCAGCTCTGGGTCTTCCTAGAGCATCTCTGACCTCATTAGGGTAGTGGCTCACAAACCACCCAGCCCATCGCCTAAAACCATCCTCATCCCCCTACTGGAATCAGGATCTCCTTGCCCTGAAACGAGTAGGCGCGCGGATCCACCATGCCTTCCCATACAGAAGGGAAGGCCCTGGCCTCAGCCCCCGTCGCCATGCAATTGTACACAATGGACAAGTTGTCACAACTCGCCTCAACCCCCAAGATCGTCCTCCCATCCGCCCAAGACTCCTTGAGCTCCTCCCTCCCTCCGTGAGATTTGACCTTAAGGAATTGCGGAAGGACGTCTATCACCCCATCCAGTCATCAAAGGTGTCCAACACCTTATGGAGGGTGCTCCACTGTTCATACAGGACAGGGGACTGGACTGGCCCTACCTTCCAGCACCAAAGCTGCCCCCACTGTGTGGAGCCTATTGACTCCCACCTCCATCGTTTTTCACCTGTCCAGGTGTCGCCACATTTTGGCCAAAGGCCCGCGCGCTCCTCCATGCTCAGCCCTGGTCTGGACACCCTGTGCAAGACCTCATGTTTGATTAGACATTGCCTGGTTGCCACTGACCCCTCCGTGTCCTCGCCTATGCCACAGCCATCTGGCTAATCCATAACTCCTTCCTTCGTGCTGCCTTTGACCAGCAGGTGTGGACCCTTCCACACATGATCACCCACTTTCAGGTACACTTTGAGATGGCCCTGAAGGTCTGCACTATATCGCCAACCCTCCCCCACTAAGTTGTCACTACAGCACGGCTCTGGCGCGCAAACCCCCTCCCTTTCTCGATGCCTCATCCCTCCCCTTCCCTCGCCTCAGGCTCTTAGGAGCCCAGGCGTAATTCAATAAACATCGATGAATCCCCCTCAAATTGGGACCATCTAGTACTAAAAAATATATATATAATCTATTATAATAGCTAGGTATATACACAAAAGCTTTTTGTATATAGGCCTATACTTGATACTTTAGATATCTCATATAACAGCTAAAAAATAGTCCTTATACTTAGTACCTATTATTATAAGATTTTTTTAAATTAACAATAAACTAGAAATTGGGGTATTCAGAAAGCAGAGAGGTTAGTATTTTAGCTTTTTGTAATTAGGTATGTATAGAAGCAGCAACTCTCAAAAAGTAATAAAGATATTAAAATAGAACTAAAAAGAATTACAATAAGTTTTATAAGGTTATTTATGATAAGCAAGCAGATATAGGAGGTATAGTACTATCACAAATGATGCATAAAGGATTTAAAAGCTATATTAGGTGATAGAAATATAAATAGGTTGCTAATTGAGTTCCCAAAAGTTATTTAAAGTTGAACTAAATTTTTGAAGACACTAAGTTATATAGATATTACTTTATCAAAGTATAAAATTGGTTGATACTTACTGTTTCAGCTATAATTTATATAGAAAAGTAATTGAAGCAGGTCAACCTTGGGACAAACATACCACAATGAGATTTCCTATAGTCAGTACAGGTTTTGAACATGTGTTGGACAAAACCTGCACTAGAGTGGAAGCAGGAATTATCCTTTCAGGAAAATGTTTATAACACTCCATACTTTATTTAAAGATTAAAAGGAAAATAAGAGGAGAGGGCGGAATACAGGTGATTCAGCTGAGGATAAAGGACTGGGAATTCGGGCTGCTAGGGACCTAGCACCATCAACCATTGCTGATTGGTAATCACCATCCCTAGCCATGGTTCTAGCATAAGCGGGCTCACAGGCCAGTTGATCTTAAATTGCTTAATTTCCATTGCGTATGACAAGCAATCCAGCAGGAAAAGCCAAACGTGCAGCTTTGTAACCCCTGGGGATTAGGTGCAAGAATTTTGTGATCTGTCAGAGCTATCAGAGATAATCTAAATGGTCTTCAACACCAAACCTTAATGATGGGAGCACTCATTGGCCAAACTCTTGGTAACAAGAGCTGAGTGTTTCACCCATACACAATAATGGTAGATGAAGGCTCATTATTAGATTGGGGATGATAGCAGGTATTTCACAAAAAAAGTCTTATGATGGATGCATTTCCATCAGCAATTGTTCGCCTGACATGATTTAGTGCATCATGGACCAATATTTTAAACACAGCGCATTCATAATTTGTGAGCGATATCTGCTTCCAGTTTTGCACATACAGGGCACTCCTTGTGCGGGTAATCTGGTCCAGTGTGCTTACAAGATTTAAGCGCATGTTGAAGGATCTGCCAGGTTACTGACCATTGCTTGGCCATTACCAGTTGGGAGTTCAGGCCCAAGATCAACTCCTTCATTTGGTAGTTGGTGTTGTGGCCTTTGGTTTCCCAGTCATTTAGGATCTGTGGTTTAGTGGGTGGGTTGTGCCCAAGTTTCAGGGGCGGATCCTTGTATTCAATCACAATCAATTTGTAGCAGATTTTGATTACCTTGGTGGCATATTTGTTGATGATTCAATTTCATTCTTCCCAATTCATTGCAGAAATCAATGCGCAATTATGGTCTTTGACATCCCTGTGGATTTGGTCTGCATCCCAATCCACTAGTTCGAACAACCAGTAGCCTAGGTGCACTGCCCAATTGCATAGTCACCAATAATGTGGAGTGCCTTTTTGGGAGGGCATTCACATATGGTTTGCTATCCATTCACATAGTGAGCTAGGTGATACCAGATCCTGAAGGTTCTGAGCTCTAGCCCAGTTTATGATACAGGCTAGAATCAGGCAGCGCATGTGCGTTTACATCAGTTAAAGTAATGACTTCGCCCAGATCCATCAAGCATGGGATAAAAATCCAGAGGTCCATGCCTCCTTCCAGACTTCTCTTTGGACAAAGTTTCTAGTGCTATCAATTCCACTTTCACCTTGATTCATAGGAAGGTCCGGAGCATTGTCCTGATTTTTTCCTAGGTTCAGGCTTATTGGCAACACATGGGCAACATACCACAATTTCGAGAATATGAATATGTTGATTGCAGCACTTTCTCCTTGAGACATAGTCTGGAATTTTTCCGGCATGCCATTCAGACTAATAGACTGGATAATACCTCTTTCTCCATTTACGGTACCACTGTCCCCTTATCATTAAAGAGCATCCCAAGGTATCAGATCATCTGGGAGTTCATGATCGGTGTTGTGTCCGTTAGTGGGCTGAAGTTTGGGACGCCAATCCTCATTACTGAGGTTTTTGCCAAGCTATGTTCATGTTTGATGCTAACTGGTATAGGTTCAGTAGCTCCTCTGTGCCGTGTAGGTCAGTCAGCGAGCTAGACCTACCACCATGTCATCAGAGAAGGCCAGCGTTTTTAGCAGCATTTGGTTGGGTTGGAGTAAGCCCTGGAGTTTCGCGTCTGCTAGAACCAATAAGATGTTATCTGCAAAATTGAACAAGATTGGTGACATAGGATCGCCTTATCAGAGATCCTTCCCAACTGGAATGTTGTTGGTTACGCCATCTGTGATGATCACCATGGTTACTAATCCTGAGTACAGTGTTGTTATCCATGACCTAAAGGTTTTGGCGATACTGACCGCTCTAATGCATCATCTAGGAATGACCATGCTACCCGATTGTAGGCTTTTCCATGTTGAGGAACATGTTATATCCCTGCTCAGTCCCATGTGCATCTTGGAGTACATTTTAAAATGTGCCGATGCTGTCCCAAATACTCTGGCCCTTTATAAATCCGTTTTTGGCCTTATGGAGCATGTGTGGTGCCATTTCCATCAGCTGATTTGATAATATGCGCATTAGCTGCTTACAAAAGGGTTGGATAGTTTAATTAGGCACCAGTTCCATAGTTGGCATCAAAGTAACTTTTTGTACGAGAGTACAATTTAGGTTTCCTGACCTCCCAGGATTTTCTGTCCGTAATACAAACAGTAATTAAATAGGGATTTTAGTTCCAGTGCTATGAAGTCGCAGAATGCACTGTACACCTCCGCACACATGTTGTCAGGTCCTGGTGCTTTCATTCTCAGTGACTAGTTTAGCGCCCACTTAACTTCATCAATCGAAATTTCTGCAGATAGGTTAGCGACATCTTCTAGCATACATCCCCTGAGTGCCAGCTTAGCCAGGCTGATTAGTAATCCATCTCCGATTCACTCATTACTTGTTGACAGAATAGTTCGCCATAGAAGCATTTGATCTCGTGCTTGATTGTTTCTAGTTCATTGATACTTCCCCTTCCGCCATCTCTACATCCCATATCCTAGCCTTGGTTTGGATTTCCTTGAGGTGCGCCAGGCCCTCTTTAGTCATTGTCCCCACTAAGCTCTGATATTGGTAGGTTGAGTTGGTCCATTACTCCAAATCCTTTTTCACCATTAAGGCCTAATACCTTTTTTTGAATTGTTTGGTACTTGCTCCATTATTCTTTGCTATCCCGCCTATTGAGCTTCAACCTCTCCAGTGCAGTTTCCAGCTGTTTCACTGTGGCATTTTGCTTGTAGGTTGTCATTTTTTCAAACTTCATGCTATTGTGTTTCATCTTTGCTTTGATCAGGATCCATCATTCCAGAGGGCCTTTCTCTGGGTGACTATCCAGATATGCAACCAGTCAATCCTGTCTGGATTCATTTGAATGGCGCCATTCCCTGTCCCTCAGCGTGGCTGGTGCCAGTTGCCATTTGTAGTTCCTCAGGGGTTCTTCCAGATTGATAACCACATGTACAATCATGTGGTCACTTTTGGCATCTATATTGACTTCGCTGTTGGATATCAGCAGCCTGAGGTCGGATGACACCAGTATATAATCCAAGCGTAAACCAGCCTGTGGGTTTCCAGCGGAGTTGTATATCCATTGCATTAGGTTGGCCAGGTCATCATCCTCCTCATCAATCATGAGGCACATCCCTGATTTGACTAGGAATTATAACATCTCATCAGCCTTTTTGTTGAAACTTTCACTTGTTGGGACATATCCTGACTCACATTTGTCCAACAGTTTAGGTCTCCTGCTATAACTGCCATCGCTTCAGCTGGTACTTCCAAGAAGATTCCCAAAATATTTGGTTTTTTCAGGGCTTTGGTGGAGCTTAGACTGCCACCACTCAAAGGCTCTTGCCATTTCTCTATGTGTAGTGGTTACTATCAGAATCCTTCCAGCGTGAGTTTCCTCCCTGAAATCCAGGTCTATGTTCTTGTTCAATGTGACAATCACCACATGATCCTTATAGAGCGCCTGATATCCTATTTGGCAGGACCACAGGTGATTCCTCACATCACAGATCAATCTCAGCACCATTTCTTTTTGGCAACCTGCTTGCATTTCTGATATTAAAACTATGTCTATATTATTGTTTGTTTTGAAATGGTGTAACTTCCACCTTCTCATTTTTATGCTCGCCATCCCCCAAGCATTAGTGGTTGCAACCCTCATTTCCAGCTGCCCAGCCCACAGGTATGAGGATTAATAACTTTGAGGTTGTGAATTGAGTCGCAGATGGAAGTCTGCTTGTTGTTGGTTTGTGTCGCTGAGGGTGGGTGGGGGTATTGGTCGACCTTCAGGGTCAGTTGGATGAAACTGGGATTGTATTACCAGGCATCCTGTGCACTGAAAATTCATTCACCATCCCTGTCTACCTAAAGGTGGGCAATAGGGATTTTTAACTACCAGCTCCATATGCTCCATCATCCCTGAAGGCAGTGCGGCAGATTCCACCTAATCAATCAATCAGGTATAAACCTCTTCATTCGATTTTTTGGTGATCTGGCCTTTTTGGTCAGAGCCCAATCATCCAACTTTGCCAATCGTGCTGATTTGGTTGTTTTATTGCTAGTCTCCTCAGGCCTGTTTACTGACGATTTCTGAACTTAATTTGTATTTGCTTTTGACTTGTCAGGCTTAGATTTCTATTTATTGGCCTCTTATGCTGCCCATCCCTTCTTGGGGGATTTTTTGGTTTCACCTTCTGCCATATTTCTTCCTCATTGATCGTCCATTCCACTTGGGATGTGCGTATAGCCGTCAGTTTGGGGCTCGTTCCTTTGTCCATTTTGTAAGATTCAGGGTTTTTGGTTGATGAAGGGCTCATCATCTGCTTTGTGTCACTTAGCTGCTTCATGTTCCCATGCTTCCCTATTGGTGAGGTCCAATTCTTGCTGTTGGTGTTTCATGTCCGCGACCTCCTTTAGGTTCCGCAGGATCATTCTTTGTCTTTTGGTCAAAGGAATTTTTTGGCCCCCTTCAGGATCCCTCCAATAGGGTCATATTTGTAATCTAGAGGGCCTTTTTCTTACAAAGGTGGCATTGAGCCATAGTATGGCCTGTCTGGTAACAGAACCAGCATACTTGATTTGTGTCTTCCTTCTCAACGTACATGACTCTTCTTAGGCTAGGCAGGTGGATGAATCGAGGTAAGTAATTTTATTCAGCTTCATCCACAGGGCTGGTTCATATAGCGCTTCGACTGTTTGGGGGTGAAGGCACTTTTCGATGTAATCAAGGCTGGATTGCCAAAATTCTCATACTTCCCTATAGTATGGCAGTCCGGTTCAGATCGCTTCATATACCCAATCCCTCTCTCAAACAGTTAGGAGGTTTTGGAATTTCACCCACCATGTGTTTTCGTTAATGTATCTAGTCAGTTCCATTTGCAGGTAGACTCCCTTAAACTTGATTCTGATATCGAGGAGTTTTTTACAGTCCAGTTCGCCTGGGATCATAATATCTATATATCCCAGTTCAGGCACCCAGTAGTGGTTGAAGCCCCCTCCTGCTAGCACCTTGTGAGCTCCTGGTAAATCGTTATTATCATGTCAGACCACTCCTCCTCCACCACCAGCTGCAGGTGGATTCGGATTGCATCCTTTAGATATGACTTAAGTGATTGGTGGTCTGTGAAGTCTCCACTGATTAGTTGGTGGATGTATTCAATATGGCTTCTGGACCATTCCATGTGTTATTGTCAGTATGGGCTGCCACTGCGCTGTATTATTTTGATTTTGTGCTAGGATTAGGTACTTCAGTGGGGGTTTCCCCTTCATTATCCAGCTTACCAACTCATTAAGGCTAAATCCCTGATTGAGGAACACTTCTATCTAGCATATGCTAATACCATTGCAATTAATGCTCCTAGCCATTTGCGCTCCCATTTCAAGGCTTTACCACTTGAGGGCATCCTTTGGCGAAAATCACAGTTGGTACCATTTGAGGGTGGATTCCAGGACGCACATTGGGTGCAGGTAATTCTGGAGAGCCTCCAGTGTAATCAAACTAGCTGGCACCAGTCACTTACTGTAACGCTGTCCCACCTGCCATCTGCGAATATTTGTGCCATAGCATTCAGAACTCCCACCTTGCACCACTGAAAGGCTTTGGAAGGGGCGAAATCTTCATGGCATATGGGGCAGTACCATTGGTTTCTGGGAAGGATTGCTTCCAATCTCGGATGGTTTTAATTTGGATCCCCACTTTGAGCCAATCTCAGCCCAGGTCCAGGGCCATGAACCCTTTCATCGCTGATGCCACCTGTGGTGAAATATCGTGTTACATTCATATTTGGCCAACACTGGGGTGAACTCTGCTGCATCTCAGTCTGCGGCTTTGGCTAGTTTGGCGGAGTCACACCAGAGTTTCCATTTCTAAATGAGGAAGGGTCAGCTGCAGAAGGTTTCATGGATGGGTTTCATTACTCCCAGATCCGCCCATTCACAAACTTGGTCAATACTGGATTCTGTGCGGAACCAGTATTTTATTTCCAATGGGGTGAATCCATTGGTGGACCAGTTAATGGCCTCTTCTGGTTTTTAATACTGAAAGGGTCCACACTCCAAAGCCTGTCTCCTTCGTCCATCCTGCATTCATTGGGTCAGATGTGGTGGCCAGTGGGACTCAAGTGTATGACCAGTGTAGGGCCTCAGTGGCCTTGAACCCAGATGCAATCCACATCAATGCCTCCTCTGGGAAGAAAGTGGTGTTTTACCATTCCAGTGCAGTGTCAACTGGAATGATATGTTGGGACCATTTAAGGGTGGTTGAAATGTTCAGGAACCTTTTCACATAGTCGGATAATTCCGTTGGAGTGAGGCCTGAGCTCCTAACAGATTGGGCAAATCTCGCTGATATTCCAGCCTTATTGCATTTCATCGCGTTAATGAGGTTGATACCATCTTCCATCCAAGCCTTCACATCCACCAGATTTAAATTTTTTCAAACTGCAGCTATGATCACTTTATGATCCAGGGGAAATTTCATCCATTCAAGGGTGTCTTTGATTTGGATCCATGATGCCTTGAAGAGAATCACCATCTTGAGCGGTATTTGGGTGTTGAGCCATCATTTGGCTGCCCCAGCAGAAAAATTGTGTTCATGCCAAATGGCTGCAATGGCTGGCGTAATTTTTTGAATATATATTGTGTGTGCCATCAAATACAGAAACTTTAGGGCCTCCATTTCTTGATTTCACATGAAGACACTCTGCGGTGGGCTAACATGTCCTTCTGGATGGGGGTGTATTTCACTGAGGCTCTGGTTGCCGACTTGACCTTTATCAGGGTTTTTGGCCCCTTCCAGTAGTATTTTTACTTTAATTGATGAACCTTTGTGGGTGTCCAATCCTTCAGATTCAATTCCTGATACTCCTTCATCCCCAACAAGGATCATCCCCGATGGTTCACTATGATTTGCCAATTGATTCTGGGCTTATTTTGCCCTCACTGTCAACTTAGTTTTGTCAGAGATTGCACCTGATGGTTCATTGGGGATTACCCCTGACAGATTGCTCTGATTTATTGATTAGTTCTGGGCTTATTTTGCCCCTACTGTCGACTTGGTTATTATCAGGGATTGCACCCAATGGTACTTTGGGGATTATGCCTGACATTTTGCTCAGGTTGCCTGTTCAATTGTGTTTGGGGACCATTCTCCCCCTGACTAGTCATTGTCAGGACTGGTCTCTGACATATTTTTTTGGTTAAGTTTCAAGCATTGTCATATATATTCTCCATCTCATTTGTAAAAAAAATTGTTAATTCCCAGATGAACTGGGCCCTTAGCTTCCACTGGTCAAATTGGATTCAGTATCTGATCAAACCAAAACTTTGTTGATTTTTTTGTTTTTTTAAAAAATGTTCCTCTGTGAGGCCCTGATCTCCTCACCTATTAAAGGTTTAGTGGGAAATATCCTCAATGCCGCTGTTCTCAACATTGCTTCATGATCCCCAAGGGTGCTGTCAATCATCTGGTTTTTAGCAAAAACTGATCATGGGGATTCAGTTGTGTTTGCTGCACTTGTCACTTTCTTTTCATGGTTTTTGATCAAGTTCAATTGTTTTTTGGTTGTTCATGTTGCTGATTTTTTAAGAGGGCCTTTGTCTGTGAGAAGCCATCCAGACGGTGCATCCATCTTGGCGTACTTTGTAATTAAGGTTGTATTTGGTACAAGCAGCCATCCATTTCTTTGTGCTTTGCACAGATGGGTGAGAAAACCTACTTACGGTAAGTGTTATGGCCGCGTTGTACTGCTTTATAGGTGCAGTACTTCACAGAAAGTCATATGTTCTCTCTATGCTTGTACTAATCACTTTTAAATTTATAAGTGCGATTTGCATGAGAATAAATAAACAGTGATATCCTGCCAGGCTAACCACCCTAGCTATAATGTATATAATTCTATTAATTTAGACAGCGTTAGATAAGGGCGTTAATGAAATATGCACTATTATTTGACTGCAGAAGCATAGTATTCTGTTATTTTATCTCTAATTACTTTAAAAAACCTATAAAAGAGTTTTCAGTCATACTAACCATGATTTTTAAAAGTATTTTTACAGAAAATATTTTTATTAGATATAGTAAAGGGTTAGAAAAGGGACTATGGGTAAAAACCTTTGACTTAAGAAGAATTTATTATATTATAACCAGAGTTAACCTTAAGTTACAATTACATAATATATTTGGTGTTAGAAATTAGACTATAAAAATCAAAATTATTCTAATATAATATTTAGTTACTTTAAGTAAAGTTTAAATGATCTATACATCTCAAATCCTAAAAATAGGATTTGAATTTATTTGCAAATAAAATCTATAATAATATTTTAAAGTATTATTTTTGAATGGGCTATAGGCATAGATTCTTCTTTAAATAGAATAGTTTAAAAAATAAATCAAAAAATTTAGGTAAGGTTTAGCTGATATATACTGGCTTAAAAGCATTGATACTTCAGAATGTTTATGCCTTATCCCTAGTAAGGTATGAGAAAAAGGGATGTGAAAATAAGCAAAAGTACAAGATAAGTAATTTAGACATTAATTGTCAAAATAATACTAATATCATACAGTAATTTTTAGAGTTAAATAAAGTAACAATTTTACTATATAAAAGATTTGATCATATCTATCTTAATAGAGTATACCAGAAAGGTTAATAAACAGTTTTTAAATTACTATCAAAAGAAAACCAAAGGGAAAAACTAGTTATCATAAGGTAGTCCTAAGCTTTCATTCTGATGTCTTCAGTTAGGGAATTTGTTGATTTGACATTTCACAAAACACACTCTGGGCACTTTTTGTATATCTGAACCTTCAAGCTTGTTTAGAGAGAAGTTGTTGCTGCCAATTGAATGGTATACTAGAATTTTTACAAGGTAAAGCATATAGAGGAAAATAGTCATAATAGATTTGAAACACAATAGAAGACAAAAACTTTAATTTATATTATAAAAGAACTTTTGATATAACTGAATTTTAAAAAAATCTAAAGAATTTTAGTTTTTGATTAATAAATAATATTTGTTTGAAATAAACATCATGAATAGCGTTTATTTTGTGCTTAATAACCCTTCCATCTAACTCTTTGACACCCCCTATTCATTCTTATTTGATACAATTTATGCCTGCCTCAATTGATGATAGACTAGTATGTAACCCTATTAAAGTTTCTAGGCTATAGGATAAGTTAAGAATTTAATGACCCATATTAGACCTTTTAAAGTAGGGATATGTATTATTATAGCATATTTATCAGTACATAGTATTTGAATAATGCCAAATCCTTTACTTTGAGACCTAAGGGTCTAAGTTAATAGCTGAGATTTTAACCATATTATTTTTCTTCCAATATTTTCTGCAATTAGTAAACTAAAAAATTGGGCATGGATGCTGATTTGATTAACTAGCTTTTATGTTTTTAGACTCACATGTGGTAAGTTACAAATTAGTTATTAGTTGATTGATCAATGGATAAATCATGGATGATTTGATAAGCAGATTTTAACAGGTATTGACTTATTTGCCAATTATTTTAATTAAAACTTGCATGTGAAATCAATGTAACCTTTTGAATCATGTTGATGTGAGTTCCACCTAAATAGCTTATAAAAATGCTGCAAGTTAATGTATAAAGTAGTGCTATTCTCTGTTAACCAATGCTAATGTTTTATTCAGAGGACACGAAATTACCATGAGTCACCTATAAATTCTGAAAGCAATTTTCTGATAAAACAACTCTTGTTGCCATTGCTACTCGTTCAAGTAGAATTTCAAGTTTATTAATTAAGATTATAACTAACCCATTTTTGTAGCTCAGATAA
The DNA here is from genome assembly GCA_022478985.1 of Massospora cicadina. Taxonomy (NCBI): domain Eukaryota; kingdom Fungi; phylum Entomophthoromycota; class Entomophthoromycetes; order Entomophthorales; family Entomophthoraceae; genus Massospora; species Massospora cicadina. Next base: position 140,721 of record JAKSZP010001380.1, read on the forward strand.
TGCTTGCTATCCTCAAGCTGGAAGCAATTATATTAGTAAAGAATATCCTGTAAACCTGTGTAGCTGCCACATTTTAATAGGTTGTGCTCACTAAGAGGGAATCATAGATGCGATATCTATATGTAAGTATAAAACTGTATGAGTGAAGGGTCATCTAGTAAGAATGTATTGGTCAATTTGAGGAGACAAGCAGATAATAACCCAAAAAGTGAGCTTGGAATACATCAGTGGTAAAAGAAACTGCTATCACCATTTATGGAATTCCCTAAAGCAAGTATTTAGTAAAGAATTCAAGATGTGAATGAACAGCTGATGCAAGAACATTAGTTGCTACCCAATGACACTATTGACAGAGCCTATGGCGTTTTTCTAACATTATAAATCTGATTTAAAGAAGAAGCAGTTAAGCATTTTCGTTACCCTGTCTCCATCCACCTTAGCATTAAATTTCATAATTCAGGACAGTAGATGCGTATCTTGTTGATTATTTATAGCCAAACACTTGTCATTATGAGAGTCATGTAAGACAGACACCAAGCAACTTTCGCATTTTGGTTTTATATACTCAAAAAAATAGAACCACTTTGTTCAATATGGTTACTCAGCTTGATGCTAGAATTTATCAAATCCACAATGGTCTTGATTCAACCTAACAAAGACTTCTAAAAACAAAAACAAAATATAATGATTAGCCTCTAAACTAAATACCAAACTAAGTGATATTATCAAAGAATTGGGGAAAAATTGGCTACACTTCAGTGGAGATATGATATGGACTTATAATGTCAGAAAGCCAAATAAAATATCGCCAACTTATTCCATATGAAGTGGTTGCCATGCCACTGAACTTGGCACAAAATGTTGAAGCAAAAATATCATTCTTATTAAGCAACACAGAAAAGCTAAAAAATCATGAAGCTGCAATTTTGTGTCACTAATTTAGAAAATAGGAGTCAGGCTTAAAAAAATTTTGGGCCAAAATGAAAGGACTAGAATTTATACCTTGGACTCCATATCTATTAAACAAAAAGAAAAGTTAACAGAAAATGTTGATTCTATGGAAGTTACCATGACCAAACTTGGTTTAGACAAGATCAGAATTCAAGATCAAGTCACGATACCAGCTGAAATATCAGACAAAGATTCTAATAAAACTAGTCAACTGATTAAAGTGTTAAATGATATACAAAAAAGACAAAAATGGAGGCATAAAAGTTAAATTTGGAAGAGATGGGAGGATACCATTACAGGCTTGTATCAGTTTGGAAGGAGCTCCATGCCGTTGTCAAGTAAAACCAGAAGGCTAATCTTACCTGTTAATAGATGGTACTTCCTCTGGTAATGATAGTCATATGGAATCCTGCTATGGAAGCCTGTAAATGCGCCTGAAATATTTTCTTTTATCCATAATGATGCTCATCAAACTCAGCTAATGTCTCTAGACAGATGGGAGATACTGGAAGCAATCTTCTTATAAATGTAGAATTTCAACCAACTCAAAAAGGTTCCAGTGTTCAAAAAGTATAATGTTCTTGTATTTTTTCAGATTTTTGAGATGACTATGGTAGATGTGGATAACGAAAAAGGTTATTACTTTGATCAACAGTCTTAATGCATAAAGATAAGATCTCATCCAACCCAGATTAGCCGCTGATTGTGGACTTATATGGATGCAAAAAATGACATTGTTTGCGAATTTTTCAGCCCTGAACACATCGTCAACTGAGAAACAGGAATTCATGAAAATCCATTTTAAGAGGGTGATACCATCAATATCTTTAACAATAAGCTTTACCAAAAAGCCTAGATACTCTTTAGGGTAAGAATAACGAACAAGTTTGATGCACATAATGCAATGAACTTAGTACTTAAGGCCTTTTGAGATCTACATTGGGCCATGGTTCCAGCCTTGAATTTAGATATAAATCCCACACAAATGGTTAAGTTCTATCATATTTCAGACCGCATTTAATACCAAACAAAAGCTATCAAAATGCCAATACAGGCAATACAAATTATGAGGAAAAGTTCAAATACTAGCAGAGTGGGAGCTAACACCAGAGCTAGTACTAATTCATTCAAGAACCAAGATGGGAAATGTAAAAAAGTTGTATCACATACTTCAAGTGTGGCTGAGACGGCCATGTTTCAAAGTTTTGCATAACTGAAAAAAGTTATTAACGTTGTTTTACCTACTGACAATCAAGTTCCTTATGTGGTAAAAGACCAGGCGGGTAAAACAGGTATAGTCTATTTCTGCCTATGCTAAAGATACACCTTATCTAGAGGAGCAACCTTACAGAGTAACTGAGCATTACTTTCTTTGAAGGATGCCACCAAACCTTACATATATCAAAAAAATTAATATTGGGGCTCATGTGGTTACTCATTTGAAAGCAAAGGTAACTGAGCCTGAAATATTTGAAGAGGTGATGCGGCCATACATGAAGAAGCTCCAAGACAAGCAAGCAAACATGGAGCCAGATAGTTTTGCCTTATACAATATCAATATATCAACTGCAATGACCACCATTAAGGAGATTTTTACAATATAGATGAACAGCTTTTTTGATCCTTTGATTCAAATGATAAAAACACTATTTTGCAAGTTTACCTTTTACCTTTTCTATTCCAATTGCTCTTATGCAGATAATTAGAAGAATTAAATGAAAATATTGAGCAATCATTGACAGTGGAGCTATAATTAACACTGTCTATAAAGTTAGTGAAAAAGTAGACTAATGTCTGATATGGACAACTACAATTTTTATGGAACAGCTGTTCTACAAACTACTACTTCTAGGTGAGCCTAGAGTACTTTTCCTCTACAAATTGGATCACTCATTGTCACAGCACTGGTAACAGGTTTATAAAAATAAGAATAATGAGATACATTGTAAACACTTTCCTTTAACTTTTATGGGGTTAGGTATGATTTTTTAAATTAATTCAGATTTCAATTGCAGACTTTGCTTCTGTTATATAACTGGAAAGGAGATCCACCCTAAAGTAGGAGAAACAAATATATTAGTAAGGCTTATGAGGATGGGATAGTTTTTCTTCCTGCTCAATCTCACTTCAAGCGAATTTTACTAAGAAAAAGAGTTTTAATTTCCCACTGCCGTCTGGCCACACCCATTTTCCAAAACAATGTCTACAGATCCACCGCCTGCTTCTCCAATGTGGTAGCAGCGCTACACAGCTTAGCGTTTTCTGCCCTGCAGGAAAACGCTTTTGCACGGGGTCAAATAGCCCACCATCTTCTTCATGACGTTTTGTCCCCCATGGGACTTAGCGCTCCAACTGGCGTGTATCCACCATTCTTGCCCTAATCCTCTCAACCTCCCTCATTCCAACATCTGGTTTTGTCTAAGAGTCGACTACAGGCTTTTGTTCCTATATTCTGATAAGGCAATTATCAAAGACACCATGACTGCATTTGCACCGACTGGCTTTATCAATTTCCGCCCATTTAAGGGCTATTTTGATGTTGGCTTTAAAGCGGAGGAGGATGCTGCAGCAGCGGCCTCAACTTTCATAATTTACAATAACACTCCTATCCCTACCACCTGAACTCGTTTTCCTTCAGACACCACAGTGGTGTTCTTTGCATCCCTCCCATCTCTCCTACCACCCCAGTTATTATATGATCAATTGATGGCGGGTCTTCTGGCTTATGGGACACAGCCCAACCTTGTCTTCGCCGTTCCTTCTGGAGCAGAGCGCCTTGCTGCACCTCGCATTACTGCAATCATAATCACACACCATTCTGCCATAGCCCAACAAATCCCCCCATGCTCATATTGCTGCAGCGCCTGAGCATTTCTTTTGGGCTCAGGTTGATAATGGTCGCCAAATTTAACCCTCTGTTTCAGACTTGACCATTCTAAAAATGTCCTGCCCAAGCCACCTCCTCTGGTGTGGCCTCTGAGCCATACTAGGCGGATTTTAATGGGGTTTTTGTTTCCCTATCCTGCTCAATGTTCTCATTCTATAGGCTAAAGTGAGAAATTGGCCTCCATCAAAAGCACCCACAATATTCCACCAAATTTCACTCACAATAATCAGAACCAGGCCTGGACCACCCTTTAAACTCAAACACCCTATTTGACTTCTTTAAACCCAAAATCTCCATCCACTATTTCTGTGAACCAAAATCAATGGGAATTATTGGCTGAGATTGATGAATCAGTAACGTTGTCACCAATGAGGACTCTAGTGAACCTCTCAGCCAATTCAATCAAGTTTTAGCCGTAGTTTATAATTCTGATTTTGATAAATCCCCATTACCTAAGTATTACACTCCTAAACCCAATGCCATCCCCTACCAGTGACCAACAGCTCACCTTAGCAGCGGTGGCCTCACCTCATTCCAATCCTATGCAAAGCGGTGGCCCAATCTGTTTCAATTCTACCAAGAGCTGAGCATAATTAATTTTCCCCTTATTTCCCCAAAGCAGAATAGGAGGAAGTTACAAAATTGGCCACTGAAGCCGTTAATGTGATCATGCATGTGGCACAAATAGTAGATACAGACACATCTGTCTGTATCATGGGTTGATACCACGGATCATTAGTTGTTTATAGGCCAGTTGACCCAAACACAAGGGTGTTAGATACTTACCTTGGTTGCTTCTCTTGGTCAAGAAGTCTTGTTAATCCAGACATCAAGTCTGGTGAGGCAAATTCAAATAGATACAATTTTTACTTAAAATTAAAAAAAGGTGAAAAAGCGTAAAATTTGTTAGCTTAATACCACTATATAAGGGTAATTAGGGAGGTGTTTTGGGAAAAATCTAAGCAGCCCAAGCCTAGTTCTAATAAAATAAACAAGTTGGGGATTTGGTAAGAGCCCAATTATCTTGCTTGACTTACTTGTGCTCATCTCATGGCACAGGTTTGAACCCCAAGGTTGGGTAGCTTTGGGGAAGAATGATTCAACCGTGTCATTTGGGATTGATCTCTGAATTTGATAATTGTAAATTTTCATCGGGGATTACCCTGACAGAAGTTTGGGCTTTTTAATCAGGTTGGGATTATTTCTCATGATCTGACACATCTGAATCTGCCATTTGGGTAGGAATCCTGGAAATACCCTCTCTAGATCTTAACGCAGGGGGAGTAAGTCCTGGGGACCAGCCCTTGCAACTGGATAGGGATCAGCACCCCTTCTGGATGAAAAGGAGCTCTAAGGCTCCAGTGGACCCTCTGTCACAGCTGGGTGACCTAGCCCATGTGATAGATGAGCGCTGGGTGATGGCTTTCCCACCCAAAAATATCCCACTCCCACCTCTTCCCCCTCACAATCCTGGTAAGTTTGATAGAAGGGGTCTGCAGGGAGATTGCACACATCAGGGGGCATGGAAAGGCCCCTGGGACCACCCACTTTCCAGGCAAACCATGTCCAAAATTTGAGAAATTGGAAATTCTCAACATTGGAGCCCAGCCAGAATTTCTAGACTGGGGGATCTAGTCCATACTGGGATGCTTCAGAAACCAGATCAGAATACAGCTCAGTTCTCAAACCTGGTCCCTAATGACTCAGATCATCTGCCCCAACACTCTGAAATGGATCCAGGGAGTTCAGAATGTACAAGTAGCACAATCAAGGGATTGAATCAAATCGCAAATAATCCAATCCAAGGACCCCTGCCTCCTGGGACAAATCTGGACTGCTAAAGCCATGTGAACAGGCCAACTCAAGTCACCAGTATCTGGATCAGTAGTATCAATGTGGTTTGGCCCCATAAATTTGGAAAAAATTGCAAAATTTTATAAGCTTTTGCCCGAATTGGGAGTAGCCTTCTACCCCCTCCAAGCCAGCCAACCAAATCCCTTCCTCAACCCCCAAATGACAATCCCTCGATACCTCCCCATACATGTATCCCAGTTTAAAATGAAACTGCCCCAGCCTAGGGCAGTTGTCAGTTCATTCTTTTGCCTTCTGTTGAATAAAAATCTGAAATATCTTCCTAGTTCGCCGTGGCCTCCATCTGCCTTTAAAATTTAAATACTGCTGTTCAATCTGATGAAGCGTTCCATCGCCAAAATCCTCCTGCTGATGTTTGCCAGTTGGATTATCCAGTCACTCTATCCCACCACATGGCAGCGTATCATAAAGCCAATAATCTGCCTTGCCCTGATGACAAACCCTATGCTTCATTCATTTTCACGCGTCCATTTAATGGAGACCCTTCTGTCCGTTCAGTCACTGAGTCCACCAAAACTGCTCCCCAGTTAGAGCAGCCCTAAGGCATCATTGCCCCGCCACACGTGGGTTTGGCTTCCAAGCCACCTCTGCCGCCGCTTGCCCAGCCCACCAGCAGGACCAGAGAGTGCCCTCCAGGGGAAGCTCAGTCCCAGCCCCTCTCATGGGGTTTGCCATACCTCTGCACATATTACCAATAGCGTAGCGGCCTCTGTGCCATCCCTCTCTGGCGCCCAAGCCCCCTATCAGAATCCAAAGGCCAGCAACCACAAACACTGGAGGAGTCGTCGTCCTCCCTGCCTCTCCCACCCTTGTGGGTTGCCCCCGCAATATTCGTGGCTTGCCCCCAATGCAGCAATCTGGTTTGCCTTGGGGGGCTTCAGTACGTTACTGCACTTTTGCTTTCCTCACCTCTCCCTTAGAACCCCACTTCTATTAGTCGCCCAGACTGCTATGCCTCTGGCATTCTAGGGCCTCCACTGGGTGTTCGTGCACCCCAACTGGGAGCCCATTCTAGTTCTTCTTGACCAAATTCGTGACAGGTGGAAATGGATGGAGAAAGCGACTATGTACATGGTTTACAATTGTTTTATAACAACTTCTACGATTGAGTGTTCTTTGCCCCATCTTTATATGACTCAAAAGGCCCTGACCAGTTGGTTCCCAGTTTGTGATCACAACCTCCAGGCCAGTAATGGTAGAAGAGGATTAGGTCACCTGTTTGGAAGGTGTTTAGGGATTATGCTTATCAATAAATTGAGCATTTTCTCTACTGGTTGTGGCGGACAGGTTTTTGGCAGCCAGGGCCTGAATTATTATGATTTCATTTGCAATACTTCTCATCTTTTCAGTTGCTTCTGGAGAAGCTTGGTCAAGCATCGCCTGGACTTTGGAAGGCAGATGGGGATTTCTGTCATACAACGCTTGAAATTGTGACATCTTAGTAACTCGATGGTAACTAATCTAATAGTCCAGAATTGCACTAGGCAAATATTGGGGCCAATGAAGGGGGTCAGTCATAGCCATTTTCCGGAGGGTTGCAGTAAGAGTACCATTTACCCGCTCTACCATTCCATTTGTTGCAGGATGGTAAGGGGGTGGAGAATACCTGTGTGGTTCCCATCAGGTCATCTAAATCTTTCACCAGCATCGAGTGGAAATTTTGTCCATTATCAGAAAGAATGACGTTAGGGCACCCATGCTGGTTGATAATCCTATTATAAAGAAAACGTGGTAGTGGACTTTGCTATGGAGAAGGTAGTGATACAGCTTCAATCCATATAGTTAAAAGATCCACTGTAAGAGGAGGAACCAATGCTATTGGAGGCTCTAGGAAGAGGTCCCACAACAATGATGCTAATAGTATGGAATGGTTTACAAAGTGGGACCATTGGATGTTGAGAGCAGGGATAAGGTCTGGCTTGGCTTTTACATACCAGACAGGACTCCAATAAATCCTGGATAGAAAAAAACATTCCCTCCCAATAACATTGATTTTTAAGCCACTGGCAGGTTTTCCAAATTCCCGTATGGCCAACTTGACAATGTCCCTCTAATATGACATCAGTTTGAGCTGATGGTCCTACATAATGCACCCATTGTTTAGACACAAGTTTGCACAATTGACTGTTCTTGATTTAGGTATTTGCTGATCTTTTCTCTAATTCCTTTTGGAGGGTCAGATATTTATCTTTCCATAACTGTGGTTGGGTTAGGAGGTCATAGAGTCAATCCTCTTTAGGGGCAGTTATAGTTAAAATGGGAAGCCGAGATAAGCAATCCATGTTTTAATGGATTGGCCCTGGTCAGTGGATAGTGGAAAAGTCTTAATTTTGAAGTTTTAACGCCCACCGGGCTAATCTCCCATTAGGATCATTCGTTTAATGTAGCCAACGTAAGGAATCATGATCAGTTACGATGGTAAGATGCTTCCCATTAAAAAGGTTTGGAAATTTTTAATGTAAGTAGGACCGCCAAGCATTTGCGTTCTGTAACGCTATAATTAAGTTTAGCTTTAGATAAGGTCTTGCTGTAGTAGGCAATGGGATGGTCCATTAAGTTCTAATCATGCTGAGATAGTATGGCTCTGAAGGAAATATCGCTAGCATCAGTAAAGAGGAGGAAGGTTTTACCAAAATTTGACTAAATAAGTACTAAAGAGTGGGAGAGAGAGATGTATAGCAGGTTGAAGGCCTGCTCTTGCTCTTCTTCCACTGAAAGGGTATTCCTTTCTACAGTAGATACACCAACTTTTCTCTCTCGTTGCATTCACTTTTGCAACTTATTCAATTCAAGTCTGATTCTAGTTTGATAATCTCACAGAGGAGATTAGTCTGCGCCCATGTCAGGGAGCAGTTGGGCAAGTAAGGTAAGAGGAGCAGGTGGTAGGCCTGCGGCCTCAAACGTTCAAAAACGCCCCAAAGAAACTGGCGGAATAGAAAAATTTATAAAAAAAACCGGCGGTCACTATTTCCCCGGAAATCCTTGCTTGGTAAGCATAATGCAACCAGTACATCAACACGCTGCACTCCCAACCACTCTCGTTGGTGGAATACATAGTCCGTGTGTTTCTGGACATCCAACAAACAGCTCTATGAGAAAAATTTGTGGGGATGTGCACACTTTTTCCTGACCGCGGTGTACATCACACCTCACTCCATGTCATGCAGTTGGCTGGACCTCGGTTTTGAAAACAAGGAGGCAGCAGATGAAGCTGAGCAGTGCGCGTAGTGATCGACCTCCCCGAAGGGCAATGAGTCATCAAAACCAAATGCACCAGATGGACAAAATCCAACCAAATTTTTCTCACATTTGACTTTTTGCCTACTACAGTAAAACGTGCCATTATGGAGCAGCACCTGAAAGATGGTCTCACCATTTATGGCGAAATACAATCTTTCAAGATGCAATGCTTTATGCTGATGCCACACCTGTGCACTGGCAAAGCCATTGGAGTTCTGACCCCAACTGAGGAGATAGTGAAGGATCTGACCCAGATCCTGCACTCCACATATATCAATATTGAAGGGCATACCACCCACCCTTTCTGGGTAACCGTGGACAGTGCGCCCCCATCTGCACCCACTGTGACGCGTTCAGCCATAAGGCACACGCATGCCCCACCAAGGAGGGCATCACATTCCAAGAGCACCCCTCGGTGGCCATGGCCAGCGGAGAGGCGCACTACAAACCAACTGCAAGCAAAGAGGCTTTCCCGTGGGGAGCACAAGGCTGCTACCTACTGGTAAAGCCTATTTCCCCACAAGAGCAGAAAAAGGCCAAGCAGGCCTGCAGGGCCGCGGCCAAGGAAGCGGCCAAGGTTACCACCACTATCCCACACTCCCAACGCCAGGAGGACATCCTAACCTTTTCGGCGGAAGCAACTTGGAATTATCAACCAATCAGATTGGGAAGCCCATGCCAATTGGGCCACCCAATCTGAGGATCTGATGGGTGACTCAATTTCACCCGATCTTTGCAACCAAGCTCCAGTTGAAATTGACTTGGCCTTCAACCTACCTGAAAATTTTTCGCCCCACTTGATGGTGCACTAAACTCATATGCACCGCAAAAATTCGTTTGACGTTGGGGAAACAAAAGTGAAGGCAAAAGCCAACGCAAATCTTTCTTCTAAAATCAACAAAACTACTGATAGCATTGCTGCAAACACCTGCGCTGCCATGATGGACTGTGGGGATCTAGAGGAGGCTTGTGGGCCTGGGTGCCCACCCCCTCGCACCTAAGGTGCAATGGGGGAAATTTTCACTTTAGGGACATTGAATATCGCCGGACTTAAGGCCTCGCCATCCCGGGCTAGGAAACTGAGTTTTTTACAAAAAAAAGTTACCCATGGATATCCTGGCCATCCAGGAGTCCAACTGTCCATGAGGTTCCGAGGATGCTTGGAAAACCATGCTCCTCCCATCCCTATCCTTTTGGACAGAGCACTGTGGGGTGCTAGTTTGGAAAAACATTTTTAGAATTTTATTGTCAGAATCCTTCCTCAATGGCCAAGTCCTTGTTGTCACATTCTCGTGGGCTGACGTGGCACATGGTATTTCTAACATCTACGCCTTAAAATGTGCACGAGAATGTTAGGAATTTTTCTCATTGGTCAAATACCTCCCATTACCCCCAGACCCTTTCATAGTCAACGATATGAACTGTTGGCTAAACACACCAACGGACCGTTGGCCTTCCTCCTCCCACGCCCCCCAGGGTCACATAGAACTTCGCGTTCTAAAGGCCACCCTTGGGTTAATGGATGCGCTGCTGCGGTGAGCCCTGCTGCTCAAAAAGATGATGTGACCCCACGTCCACAACGGCCAATTAAGGTCCATGACCCGCATAGACCTTATCCATACGCTGGCGAAATTCCAACCCCACATTTCCCACTTCAAAACAACAAAAATTGAATTCTCCGACCACTGACTAGTCTCAATAACCTACCACCTACTGGTCACAGTTGCTAAGGCCACATTGGTGCAAACTCCGCCCTCCCAAACTTGCATCGCCAGGATTTTCCACTTGGGTGGAATCAGCAACTTTGTCAAAAGAGTTTGTTACACCATTTTGTGCGGACCCCATTTCCACATAGGCAACTTTCAAAGAGGATACCATCCGCCACTCTTGTCACCTCTCCTCCCGATGCTCATGAGCCACATCAGCTGTCATCTCGCGCGCTCTGGCAGAGTTGGCACACCTGGAGTCCAACATCCCAGCCACAGGATACAGCCCTGCATGGGGCTGAAAGTGGGCGGAGGCAGCCGTCCACCTCAACGCGCTCAAAAGGCAAGACAAACATTGGGTTTGTGTTCAGTACAGGGCCAAACGCATTACAGAGGGTGACAAGTGCACCACATATTTTTTAAAAAAAATTTCGCACCATGCTAGAGTGTGGCCTGCACACAGGTGTGAAGATCAGATGATTCCATCGCAGATATGCCAGCCAAAGTGGCAATCAAAACATAAAAGTATTATTCCAAGTTATACCAATCCAATCCAATTCAGCCAGCTGAAGTGGCGGAATTTCTCAACTAAACCCACATCCGCACCATTTCCCAATACCCAGAAATAATGAATTCTATTACTATGAATGAATTATGGACAGCCATCAGCGATGCACCAAATCAGACATGCCCAGGCCCAGATGGCATTCAATATGAATTCTATAAAAAGTACTTCACATATATATCCCCACTGCTGCTTGCCTCACTTAACTAGACCCTTCTGGAAACGCGCCTCCTACCAGGAGGCAAGAGGCCTTCACCATCACACTCTTCAAGAAAGGGGACAAGCTAGACTTAGCCAACTGGCGCCCCATTTCTTTAACTAACACGGATACAAAAATTTTAACAAAAATCATGGCTAATTGTTTAGCGATTGTAGCATCTGCCACCATCTCCTCAGAGCAATTCAGTTTCATACCCAGAAGGTCGATTTGGGACAACGTGCACTCTGTGGCTAACGCATGCCAGTCCACAGCCTCTGGGGCACTTGTATTCTTGGACCAACAAAAGGCCTATGATAGAGTAAACTGAGAATACCTCAGGGCCTGCTTTCATCAATTCCGCTTACCCCTCGCTTCATCAACTGGGTGATGCTGCTCACAGAATCTGCAACAATGGCAGTACGTGGCCCTGGCTTCCTAACGGAAGTAGTCCACCCTCAAAGGGGCTTGCAACAAGGGGACCCCCTTAGCCCACTTTTATATAACTTCAGCCTTGACCCACTACTTCGAAACGTGAATGCCCAACTCACTGGGGTCCATATTCTAGGCCAAGCCCCAGTCAAGATGATGGCATTTGCAGACGACTGTGTGGTTGGGGTGTCTAATAATAGAGATGCACGTGCACTTGAAACTCTCATCCAGGAGTATTCCAGAGTAAGTAATGCTGCACTGAACACTTTCAAAACCGAAATCGTCCTCCTTGGTCAGTATCAAACCTGCTGGGCCCCAGCAACCAGTTCCCAGCCCAGCCCATCTGCTCGCACACGTGCTCGCCCTCCCAGCTCACCCCACACTGCCCCAATGGTGCTTCCCTTCGTGCCACGCCCTACCATAGGGCTGGTCCGCCATCTGGGCGTATGGGTGGAGGCAGGCGGGTACGCATCAGCTGTAATGGAGAGTCATATTCTAGACAACGTGACAAAGCGCATCGCCTCCCTCAGAGCCCACCCTACTTCCCTTACTGGCAGGGTTGTTTTAGCCAACTCTATGCTCCTCTCCAAAGTCTGGTTTGGAGCCCACGCCATCCCCTTCTCCTCAAGCTTTTTCAAATCCTTGTATGCCCTGCTGCAAGGATGGCTTTGGTCAGGCCGCCCACCATCAGTACGGCTAGAGGTCATGTTTTGCCCTCATCATCATGAAGGCATGGGCCTGCTTGACTTCAAAGCCCATGCGGCCAAGATCCTGGGCACCTGGATTGCGGCCGTCACCACCCCTACGCTCCCCTCCCAACACTGGTCCCGCGTGGCCTGCTCCAACTTCTCCTGCGCCTTGGGCCTCAACAATCCATCGAACCCTCACTCCCTGATGAAATACCTGGCTTCACACCCATCAGCCACAGGTCCTCACAGGACTAAAACCCACTACAAATGAATCCTCCTCTCCATGTGGAGCGCTGAGTGGAGAATTTGTATTAGCGGACACACAGCCCAGAGAGGCCGCCCCTCATCTCAGTTCACACAAGAGGTACAGGGGCTACCCATCCAAGATGGCGTGATCCCCACATGGCCCGATGTCCTATCCAGGGTGGACTACCTGGACATGATGGACATCCCTTATCCACTGAGACCCAAAAGCCTATCTGGAAATACACACACCATCCTCTGTTGCAGCCTCAAATCTGTTCCCATGTGTGGCGCTGCCTGAGGTGGGTGTACCGTACGGCTGAGCACTCTAACACTTTACACACATCCTGCGTCGTGTGTGGCCAGTATGGAATGCTGTTCCACCGCCTGGAGAAGTGTCCTACCTCTAAAGTGATATGGCGCGAAGTTCAACGTCTGCTGGGCCAGGATCAAACACATCCCTTCATTCTGTCAAGAGATATGTTTGCTTTATTAATGGCCTCCCCCTTCCACCCTCCCTCCGTGCTCTGGTGGTTGCAATCGCCATGTGGACTATCCTCACGATTGTCTTGGATGCCATCGCAGGCTCACCCCCACCCTCCCAGAAGCTGTCCACAGATTCTAGTCTCATTTGGTGGAACACTTTCAAGCGTGAATGTTTGGATACCTCCATCCACGTCACCAACAGCTGGTCTCCTCCTGGTTCCCGGTTTGGTTCATCAAATCAGACCCTTTCCTCCACACGTGTTCAATAGTGGCTACGGCCCCTTCACACGTTCCCTCCCCTCCCCATAGTGGCGTTCCCGCTGGCAACAAGAGAAAGCATCGCTTCTCTGGGGTGCCTTCCCTGTTACTAAGTTTTGTTTCTTTTGGGTAAAATTCGGAAGTGTCCATCCCATGGTTGGCCTTCCTCGCAATAAATTCAAATTCTACAGTAGATACACCAGAGGCTCGGATGTGTCTGCAAAATGGGGGATAAATTGGCAATACTAGCCCACCATTTCTAGGAAAACATGTACATCTCATAGAGATTTAGGGGGTTCATCATATCAATAGCCAAGAACTTATCATTCATCAGGGATATTCTGGCTTTACTGACCTTATGACCTAAAAATTCATCTCACTCTGGAAGAAAGAGCATTCTAACGGCTTTAGTTATAACAATGATTGGCATAATAGCTGAAAGACTTGCCTGAGGTGATCTAGATGTTCATTAAAGGTTCCTGAAAACGGTAATATTATCAAGATAAACTAGTATGCAGTAGCATTTTATATCGCCTAGTATTCCGTCCATAGCGCGTTGGAAGGTAACAGGGGCGTTACATAACCCCTGAGGCACTTGAGTGGGCTTGAATAGTCCCTCGCTTGTGATGAAAGCGCATTTTTCCCAATATCCTGGTGACAAATCTACTTGCCAGTATCCACTGGCGAGATCCATATCTAAGAAATAGTGGGACCCTGACATTAAGCGTAAAGAGTCATCTATACATAGCAGGGGGTAACTATCTTTGCAAAAGATAGAGTTAAGGCGGCAATAATTCATAATAACCTGGTGACACCATCCTTTTCCAAATTAAGAATAGTGGGAAGCCCATGGTTTTTTGGAAGGCACAAGTAACTCAACTTTCAACGACTGCTGTAACTCTAAGCCACTTGAGCTTCCTCCACTTTGGATCTTTTATATGGTTGGGATTTAAATGGAGGGTGATTCTCCATTTCAATTTGATGAATTACCCTGACATTTTCCTATAGTCACTCGGCCCTGAGGAAAAATATCGCCATACTCCTCATGGAGGTCTTTGACATACTGGCGTTTTTTGGGTAAGATTATCTCCAACTCTACTTTCAACAAAAGCTATGATGGGTGGGGGATTAATCCTAAATCCCATAATGAGCCAAAAAAATTTACATCAGCAATACTCTTCATTGGGAATATATTTCATAACTGATAGGGAATGCCGAGGGACCTGGAGAGTTTTAGTGGGCAAAATTTCCTAATAGAATAGAGATATATTTCCTGTAGGCAGGATCCAAAATCCCCGGGCAGGTCAACGCTTCCTTGATGTAAGGGTTTGGGTGTCTACTAAGCTCCAATATTAGATCAGGAGTGGTAAGAATCTGAATACTCATATCTACAATAACTTGTGAGCCCAAGGGTATTGTAATAGAATGGGGGTATACAGAGGGATCCCCTCCTTGGCATCCACAACCTCCAGGGGTAACTTAGTTTTCCCCTAAGACTACGTAAGCAATTTTGCATATGGAGAATGAGTATCCAAGGGAGTATTTCTGTTTATTAAAGGCTCCTTTATGATTGAGGGGGAGTTCAAATATTAATGGAACCTGATACCCTGGGAAAGGATAGGTATTTTTCCTTATGGTTGATGATCAATTAATCTCACGCATCAGTTGGACCCCAATAAGCAACTCATTTTTTTCTAGTGCAGTGGCAGAGACAGTAATGAATAACTTCCCAAAATTAAGGGGTAATGTAGAATAGGCTCCTATCACCTTAGTATAATTACTATCTACCATCCCATATTCAGCGATGTGAATCAAGTCTGGAGCGATTTTTATCTTTTGGATAAGCCAGGAGTAAATAATGTTAACTAAAGAACCAGTGTTAATTATTGCCAGGATTTTAACCTTGTGGACTACTACTTTGACTCAAACCATTAATGATCCAAATTGGTAGTTAATAGCTAATAGGATGTCATTAGGGATTTGCAGTGAAGCAAGCGGAGGATTCTTCTGTGGCCAAGCTAGGGGTTTATTAATTTGTGTAAAAGTTTTGCCTGCCAAGGCTTGGCTTTCTATAGAAGAGCTGACCACCAAAATTTGTTTGGGTAACTGTCCAACATAAAAGTAAGGAAGCTAGAGGTTTTATTTCCTTGAATAGACAGAGGGACTTCAACTTCTGACGGGGCAGATAACACAAAACAACTGAAAGTACTGGGGATACAGCTAAAACTATAACAAAGGTTTTGAGGCACTTATTTTCCATAAGCATAGGGAGCCTCTTGCCTTATACTCTTTGATCTTTTGCCAACTTACGTTAAAGGATGCGGCAGTCAGCTTAAGTGTGGTTGTTTCTTCTGCAATGAGAGCAGTATAATTCAGGTGTAGGCGAAATGAGAGAGAGTGTAACCGCCAATACTTGGGACTGGGCTTATTGGTGTCAAAATGAGTTGGCCCGACAGGCTTATGTAGTTTGGCTGGAATTTCTAATATAGTCCTTGCAATTTGGAGGAGGGACGTTAAGTTAGACTTCACCACTTTAAGATAAAGTGAGGTATTAAGCATATTTTAAATGCCGAAAATGCAGCAGCGATGACATCATCTAACGTAAGATAATTTTCTGCAACCAGAGTTTCTACTTCAAGGTAAAAACAGTGGGAAAATTCACTGATAGTTTCCTAACGATTAAGGCTGATACCCATAAAAATTTGTTTTGGTTGGTTAAAGTTAAGTAACTTCTAAGTTCCCAAAGCAAGGAAGTCTTGGCATTAGTCCAAGTATGGCAATGCATCAGATGGGGGACCATAATATCCTGAGCCATATGTCTAAGACATTTAGTCAAGTGTTTAAGCTGTTGATGGTCAGTCACTTCCTCCATAGAGCTTTCATAGCAATATAAGAAAGAGAAAATACTTCCTCTCCAGGGACATATTTTTTAACGAAGGTTTAGATGTACCATTTGGGGTGTTGGAGGATGAACGACATGAACTAATATGTGGACAGCGCTTTCACCTAATGAAGAGGTATTATCTCAGAAATATGCTTGAGGTTGATGCGCATCTAGTAATCTCCATAGATCGTTAAGATCGTCAGCTATTAAATCTACTTGCTTGTGGGCGTCACTAAGAGCTGATTTTGTAGTGACTAGATGGGTTATTTGGCACATTTAATTTTTTAAAGCGGTATTGGTGACTTGGAGGTTGAGTTGATGTTGTTCAGTGGTGAGCACTCTTTGCTCCAATCCAATTACCACAGCAGGTAGGGTTGACAAGGTCCTGAGGCGCTCATGATGAACAGGTAAGGAAACTTTGGAAGAGAGGGGAACAACATCCCAAGCAAGTTGGGCTCCTTGGGTGACACATCTAATTGGACATCAAGGTTTTTTATTTTTTGGATTAATGCTTGAAGGCATTTATTGGGGATTCTGGGGTCACCACTGGGTCTTAAAGGACCTCTGGACTCAGGGAGTCCCCTTTCTCCATCTTATCCATCATGACCAAATGGTCCTCTTTCACCATCCTGTCCATCATGACCAGGAGCCCTCAATCACCTTCACATCCAAAATAACTGGGAGGTTCATGCTCACCAGGCCCTCTTTGAAGCCTGGAGTTATAGAAAATATTCTGGCCTTCCCTTAAATCATAGATCATTTCCTCTAAGATTTGGAGGCGTTCATCATTAGAGGTGATAAAGTTGTCAAACTTAAGCATATTTCGTGGGTACGTTCTACAACTTGATTATGGATAACAACCTCTAGTTGACTAAAACAAGTTGTGAGTTCCATCCGAACAGAATTCATGACTCATTGATACAAGCGGGTGAGCACATCTTGTATTCCATTAATAAACTGCCAATTTTCCACAATCGTGGTTCAGTTTTCATTGCCAAACTGGGAGGCAGATTGATAGAGTTGGATGAGCTGCAAGTGTATGGTCTCCAATAGCTGCAAGTGGATGAGTAATTCTTGATGATGGAACCCCACTACAAGAAGTAAATGGTATAAAGTGAGATGGAAAGTGAAGCAGATAGCATTCCATAAATACAGCTCCAACTTGTTCTATAAAGAGAAAGGAACTTTGAGCTAAGTTCATCATAGAAGCTGGCACGGCAAGAGCTCTCCTTCTGTTGGCTCAGCCCCAGGGATAAAGGCCCCAGATAAGAAAAGCTTGAGAGCTTCAGCGAAATCAGATAGTTATAAGCTGTATTGTCTTGCATATGGAGCATGGAGGGTCACTTCCATAGAAGGGGGAAAAATAAATTGTGTTGGATATGGTATCACTGACATTCATGTTGATTCCCCAGTCACTGAGATGAGCGGCTTCACGATCTGAGGGTTTTTCTGAAACAGAATCATTACTATCCATTTTTGCTTTTGTTTATTTTTATAATTTTAACTGCAAACTTGGGGTGCAATCTGGCAGGGAGCACCAGTTTTATTGGAATCATGGGTTGATACAACAGATCCTTTGTACTCTCTCTGCTCAGTGTAACTTTCCAAAAATTAATTTTGATGAATTAAAAGCAAACACTTAGTCGCACACCAAAGCTTGCTCTGATATCATCAGATCCCCCACCGACTGTCCCAGCGTGGGGCAGCTGTGAAACTCCCCTCTCTGTTTTCCATCTGACAGGAAAACGCGCTTGGGCTGGCTCGCCCAGTCATCCCAAACCCTTGGGACAATTCGTTTCAAACAAGGATCTTGATGCCCATCTCGCCTGAACCCAATCAGTGCCCCCGCTGCCCCCTGGTGCTCCCTGGAGCAACATGCATTTTGGCCTTAGGGTTGAATATGGGAAGTTCTTCCCCTACGACGACCAAGCCATTATCAAATGGCTCAGGCGGTGATAACACCAGCCTGTTATATTAACTTCTGCACCTATATGGGGTACTTTGATCTTGGCTTCCCCTGTGAAGCTGATGCAGCCACTGCAGCAATGGTGCCATTAATTTTTAACAATATTCCCCTCCCAACAACTCAGACCCAGCTCCCAACAGACACCACCTTGGTGGTCCAGTTCGCTGGTTTGCCCACCCACCTCCCCCCAAAGTGCTCCACCAGGAGCTGATGGAAGGTTTGGCAGCCTACAGCGCCAACCCCATCTTACAATTTGTGGTCCCAAATGGGGCCAAATGCCTCGCTGGGCCTTGGGCATATGCCACAATCAGCCCTAAATTTACAAAATTTCTTTGGCAATTACCCTCATGCCACCATCCCATATGCCCCCAACCATCCGTTCTGGGACTGCGTTGTGGGCGGATGGACGATTTGACCATCCTGTTTCAAGTAAGACCACTCAAAATGTAAATGTCCATACTCATAAACTTCCACCAACGCTGAAAGTTTGCCTGACGCCCACCAATCCGCCGCCCACCATGCGCCAACTCTGACATGGGGTACAATCCTACCTTTCCCCTCCTCCAATGCCTGATGCTGCAGCTGCACCTACAGCCACCAATCATCACCCACCTTGTTTTAATGCCACAAATAATTCATCCCTCCAAACATCAGATTGGATCCCAGTTTGATTCCATGCATCCACAAATGAATCAAACAAACCTCAACTGTACGCTGATTCCCCAATCAAATTCAACCAAAATCCATAGGAATTATTGGATGAAATTGACAAATCAGGTAACGTCTTGAAGAACTGACGCTGCAACTTAAGCGGCTTTGTAACGCAGATTGGGATGCAAAATTCCCAACTCAGAAATATGTCCCACAACCTAACGCCAAACTATTCTACAGCGACCACCAGCTTGCAGTAGAAGCAGCCGCCACACCAGATTGCCATCCGCTTTGCAAAGCTGCCACCGAATCTGTGGCTGCACTTGCAGGAGGAATTCCACCTCCCATCATCCCTATAAATATTACTGCACAAAGTAAGATCAACATGAAAACTTTACACAGAAACGTCACTGAAGCCATCCAGAATGTATTAACAGTAGCACAGAACCAAAAGCAAAAATAACCCAAACCAACATTGCCACATTCGTTAAATTCCCAGACGCCCACCTCAAAGCTGAAGATGCTTTGGGAAAATACATCGTTGTATAATAATGGCTGGCAACTATTTGGAAGTTCCAGTCATTAAGGATATCAAACCCCATGCTGCCAATACCCCACACCCTTTCTATCTGCCTTAACACGCACCCTACTCTGGAATGAGATGGATGCGGAAAAAGATGAGCCCCCCAATCCCCCCTCCCCATCCACCATGGAGGGATATCAGTATTTGCTGCTCACCTGGTTGGATATTTTGTTAGGTACAATTCAATCAATCCATCCATTTTGGGCGTTTTGTTTGAATTATTATTTTTATTATGATTTTTAGTTCTAGTTTGGTAATGTCCGTCCCCTGGTCAGCTTACCTCAGTTATAAACAACAGATCCTTTGTTGTTTGTAGGCCAGTTGACCTGAAGCTCAAGGGTTTTGGATACTTACCTTGGTTGCTTCTTTTAATCAAGAAGTCTTTTAATCCAGACATTAAGTCTGGTGAGGCAAATTCCAAATAGATACAATTTTTACTTAAAATTGAAAAAGGTGAAAAAGCGTAAAATTTATTAGCTTAATACCACTATATAAGGGTAATTGGGGGAGGTGTTTTGGGGAAAATCTAAGCAGCCCAAGCCTAGATCTAATAAAATAAATAACTTGGGGATTTGGTAAGAGCCCACTTATCTTGGTTGACTTACTTGTGCTCATCTCATGGCACAGGTTTGAACCCCTAAGGTTGGGTAGCTCTGAGAAATTATGATTCAACCATGAAATTTGGGGTTGATCTTTGACTTCAATAATTGTCAACTTTTGTTTGGGATTATCACTGACAGAAGTTTTAGCTTTTTTGGTCAGATTGGGATCAATTCCAGTGATCTGACGCATCCAAATCTGCCGTCTGGGTAGATCCTGACATCATCTGCAATAATAATGACAAAGTTCATTAAATTTTCCCTACTTCCTGAAGCATGCATTCAAGCTGAACACCACATAGCGGAATTCGTTGAAGCTGCCTACCAAGCTGATCTTGAGGAAGGTAACCAAATTTTTCATCTACCTACACCCCACCACGCTGATGCCCCCACACCCTTGCACTCCACTTTTGTCTATTTCTACTTCAAATTTAGTGATGCTGACCAGCCAAATATGTCTGTTGAAGCGCTGGCCAACACCCTCACCCTCTTCCATGGTGGGTTAGTGGTATTACGCTCCCCCCATGATTGTAGCTTTATCTTGATTTAGGTTAATTTTGGTTGGTTTTTGGTTTTTGATCTGTTAGATTTTTTTTCGTTTTTCTCTTTTTCTCATTGAGTATCAGCAATGTCCATCCCCTGGTCAGCATACCTTGAATAAAATTCTATATGAGGATTGGATCATCTTTATAAAGTATTGTCAGACTGACTGACATATAAAGAGCCGCCTGATCAAAATGAAGTATGTCATGGAATTCACTAAGGAGTGAAGCCCAATGGTTGTTAATTTCAAAGAGCGGTGTATCATGGATACTTTTCTTGGTTTGGAAATTTCTTGATATCTGTATGCCAAAGTCCACAAACCATGGCAAAGAGGTAAAACTGAAACATATGTTGCGCCAGGGATTTAATCCCTGATCATGGCGAAATTTAGGTACAGGTTGCCAACCTATTGGATAGGTTAATATGATAGAATAGAATCAACTAGTGGTGTATGTGCACTTATTTCTAGTTAAGGAATTTTTATCATTCCATGTTTTTGACCAGCTGAACATGATGGGATTACCAGATGACTCAAAATCCAAGGAAATTTTTGCCATATTTGATTGAGAAGAACTTATTGGAATCTCAGGAACATAGCAATCAGATCGCTAAATTATTTAAACATTATATAAGGTGTTTAATAATATGATTAGATCCTAGATGTTTCAAAGGTATATTTAGAAATTTTGACATTATTTTGAAGTGCAATTCAGATGTAGCTAATTAATTACTCACAGGAAAGTGAGGACATAGTTGGTGACAAAGTTGATAAACTACTCAGACATGTGCAATTAGTTTCTTCTCTTTGCCCTTAGAAAGTTTAGCTTTATTGTTTAAATAAAAAATAGATCAACCAAGTTGTTTATAGATTACCATTGGCTAGACAATATGAAAAAAGATTCATGCCTGCTACCACAGATAGATGATCCTCTTGGTTGCCTAGGAGGCCTCAATTCTTTACAACAATGTATTTTAAATCTGGGTACTGGTAATTTGATTCAACTAAGAAGGATAAAAAATGTGCAATTGTTACCAGCTGAGGATTATATTATCCAATACAAATACCTTAAAGTCATTAAATTGCACCAGCTATGTTCAATGGGCAATGAATGCTATGTTATATGATCCTAAATTGCTGTGCATTCTTGTCTACCTAGACGATACAAATATTTAGTTGACTTTTATGGATCACCTGTAGCAATTGGAAAAAGTTTTCAAAAAAATCAGCAGCGAATTTGCACATAAAACTGAAAATTTCACTCCTAAAAAATTTACTACTAAGTCTTATTGTAGACATAAATTGACTACATGCTCAAAACCTAAGGGTAAAGATATTTGGGCCATGTCAAGACCTAAAAATAGTTAAGATGTTTAAGCTTTAAGGAATAGTCATCTATTATTGCCATTTCATTAAAAACACTGCATTCATAGTGAGCTACTTTTTAAGCTTCTAAGGATCCAAAGAGAGGCGTTGAGTGGAATACTAAAACACAGGACTTATATGATGGGATGCGAATGTATATAATAAGGGAGACAATATTTCTGTATCCTATTATAGATTTGCCATTATATATACAAAAATATGGATCTTGACTATTGGTGCCATATTAAGTCAAGTTTGAAAACCAGTGTGAAAACCCTGTATTTCATGTGAGCCAAACTTCAGCAGCAGGAGTCAAACTATACTGGGACAGAGTGTGAATGACTTTTGGTAATACATGATTGTAAGCAGTTCAGAGAATACATTCATGGCATACATTTCAAGGTGGTGACTGACCACTATTCACTGTGATAGCTGCATAAACTAATCAAGACCTAGAGATATTGTTTTAGTGGGCCATAAAGCTACAGGCATACAATTTTAAGGTTGTACACTTTTAAGGGACTGTACATCAAAATACAGATGGTCTATCCCAGTTGATAACAGTTCTAATACTCCAAGTGAGGCCAATAATCTATATGAAAGTATGATTGGTATAAATATACTGGACCAACGACTGGAAATTCAGCAAGCATTAATAAAGTGATGGAAAAAAATTGTCAAGGGTCAACTATCCGAGAACTTGGTAAAGAAATCACCTTATGTTACAAAAAGGCTTCTAAATAATTGCAATTATCAATGCGGCTCATAGATTAACAGGACATAACAGCTATGGAAGATGTTAAAGCAGGTTTTTCAAGAATACTATTGAAATTTCCCTTTACTTTGACATTGCAGAGACTACTGGTTATTGCTCAATGTGTCAAGAACACTAGCCCTATTAGAAATAAACTAAGCTTTGGCTAGTGAAGCCTGATTTTGCTTTTTACAATAACTCCACTGATGACTAGGAACTATTACCATTTGAAATAAAAGAAGAAAATACATTATTGTGGCTATTAATTCCCTGACTTGTTAGGTAGAGACGCTAGCATTAGCCAAAGTGGATGCCATCAGTACTTCCAAGTTCATAATTGAGAAGTTGATATATAAACAATGTTTGCACTTAAGTTATACTAACAGTTAATGAAAGAAACTTTGCCATAGAAGTCATACTAAAATAAACAATATTATGGGAATATTAGTAGTACTGATGATTCCTTATCATCTATAAACCAATTTATAATAGTTGAAAGGTTAAACGGTACTCTAGACACTACCTTAAAGAAACTGGTAGCTGACAAGCCTTCCAAGCTGAATAACTTCTTAATTGGTACCAACTTTTGCCTACAATTTGAGTTATCATTCATCTATGGGCAAATCCCTTTTAAGACTACTCTATGGACGGTTGGCTTGTCTACTGCAATTATTGTATTCCACACATAACTCTGTTTGGAGATGACACCATTGCAATATTTAAAAGCCTGAAAAAGGTATTTATAGGGCTCAATACTCAGCATATGTCAACGCCATCAAGAAGAAATTTCATTCTAAAACATTTTGAAGCTTCAAAATGTCTAGCTCTTCTGACCATTATATTGACAATAAGATAGATACTGTGACGCTCATGACTTTGGGTGAAAACAAGCTGGATAAGCTCTGAGTTGGACCTTTTTGATGCCATAAATAAGTCAGCATTAGATGAAAATACCACTAAAGATCTCTCTTATGTGAGAATAGATGATAAAGTGCACGCTAAGTTCTAAAGAGCATTTAGATAATTAGACAAAGATATAAAGGGAAAAAGGATACAAGAATCAATATGATAGTATTTTTTCTGTTGTGGGCTGACCTGGGGACAATACTGCACCAATTAAGGGGAAATCGAATGAATGGGAAAGGAGGATAAAACCTGAAAAACCTCCATGCACGGCGTATTATAGGCCAGGAACTCCTTGGACCGCCTTTGCTATTCACTATCTCGGTTCGGGGCATTGGTGTACAACGTTAACACGGTCATAATTGTCCCCTACCAAAATTCATTGACTGAGATTAAACTCAGGGGAGGCAGTGGTAGAGGGTCCATATTCTACTACTGGTATCCTCCCCTCATATGTAATAGTTATGCTTTTATTTATGTTCTTTTATTCTTTGCTAATAGCTAATGTTTAAACTCTGGCTTTCTGGCTGATCGTTTCAAGAGGTTAACTTCACAGGTTCAGTTATGTGCAAAATTTGCATTTCTTGATATTAATAGATATATGGGAGATAATAGCATGAAAACTACTATTTGTAGCTGAATAGATAAAACCAACTGCTATTTAGTCCAGTGCTAAACTTAGAATGATCCATGTTTTACTAATAATGTTGACAACTAGGGACTTCTTCATTATTCTAGCTGTTTTTAATTACTCTCAGATTCAGAGGTTCCAGCCTTAGTTCCCATCACGCTGAGTCAGTGGAGATCTGCTGTAAAGGTCTGCTTCTCTTCTAAAGATATCCGATCCTTACTCTTTATCACACAAAAGAGTCAACATTTATAGTACTACAACAATAGTAGTTTAGATGAATAGAACTTATTACTACTATACAATCTGCTTTGTTATTACAAAAGAACTAGGTAATTTATAGGGAATTTTGGTGCTCAACTACTTGGTTGGCGCTTAAGTAAGGAAACAGCAGCCGTTGCTGTTGAATTTCCTTCAAAGTCTCTTCAATAGATGATCTTCTCCATCTGGATAAGGATCCCTCTGTCAGAAATTTCAGAGACTTGAAAACAGAAAGAGCCAGAAAACGTATCCCTAACATTTCCGCTCTATCACAAAAAACCAACCACATTTGGCTAGCAACCCGCTTAGGTAATGGGACTCTTTACCCATTATAACAGGTTGCAAACCAATTTATTGATTCACTAGTTGCAGGTGGCATCATTCACCTCAAACTCCTAATTAAATTCACAATCATTCAGCGATGAAACCTGACCAATCCCAATTATACATCTAATAGTTAATCAAGGATCAACTATCAGATGCCTCATTTCATCAGGAACTCTATCTGATGAGATCTTGGTAATTTGCATGGATTGAACTTGATGACTGAACTTGGCAAATTGCCCAAAAAATCGCTAATATCATTAAACCAAAACTGAACTCAACTGATATTAGATATATTCTCTAGTGGGGCTTATCCCCTAATGAACCAGCAGATAACCTAGGAATCTGTAAAGGTGGGCAAAAATCCCAACACATCCCCCTCTTACCTAGATTTCCAGAGAGAATAAGATTTGGACAGGAGAATGGTGCCTTAAGCCAAATCCTTCCAAGTTCCCAGTGGAGCACAGCCCTTTCCACACTCAACGCTACTCATGACAGCCTTTGCTCCAGTTCTATTACTTTCTTCTTTGCTAATGCCTCCTCAGCGCGTGATCTTCATGATCCACTGTCATGCCGGCCTAGTTAGTTTTTTTGTGCCAATGCTAATCCCAGAAAGCTGGTTTTCCCTTGGTCAGGGCTATACAGCCCTTCTTTGTTTACAGGTTCTTGGTTCAGCGTCCTTGATTCCTTAATCTCCCTCCTCATCCTTGGCAGGAGGTAGCTAATGTTGATGTCTTCATTACGGCAAAAATAATAATGACTAATTATTGTTGTTCTTGTTATTTTTCTCATAATAACTTTTTTGCTCATTTCATTCTTACATTTTCCTTCTTTTGCAAATCTCATTTCATAAATTAGAAATTAACTGTGCCAAAGCTATTGTAAATTGAGCTTAATTTACACCAAGGTGGATAATGTCAGCCATTATAAAAAGTCTGACACCCCCAGATTATCCAGCTCATATGTCAAATACATCTAACTCCTAGTACTATAAGTCTTGAGATCCAACCTCTTGGGTTGGACTGGGAAAAGGTCCCTTATAGGAAGAAGAAGGGACCTAATGCCCCTGTCGAGCCTTGGCTCAACTGGGGGACTTGGGACGTGTGGTTGATGAACGTTGGTTCACCGCATTGGCCCCAAAAGATCCCTCCACAGTATCCCCT
This sequence comes from Massospora cicadina, assembly GCA_022478985.1. Taxonomy (NCBI): domain Eukaryota; kingdom Fungi; phylum Entomophthoromycota; class Entomophthoromycetes; order Entomophthorales; family Entomophthoraceae; genus Massospora; species Massospora cicadina. The sequence continues at coordinate 166,868 of JAKSZP010001380.1, forward strand.
TTGGCTGCTTCTTCTCTGGTTGAAGGGATAAAAGAGGTTTGTAGAGAGGTAATACAGGCCAGAAGTCACCAACAGCACCTCTCCCCTCTACTGGCCTCCACCCAGCCATCCCTCACTTCCTGGGAAAGGAAGAAAATTAGCCTCAAAACTCAGGAAACAGTTCCTGAGTCAGGAAAAACTGGTCCAGGATATGAAATGTGGGATTCTGGGTCCAAAAAGCCAATCCAAGTCGAAATTCTGTGCTCACTAAATTTAAAAAAATTATAAATTTGTTGGAATTGAAAACTTCTTTCCGCTCAATCTCACTTTTGAGCGATTCTAAATTTAAGTTTTATTTATCCACAGCTGTCAGCCCAAGCCTATTCTTTGATGTCCTTGGCTCCACCGCCTGCCACCCCAGTGTGGGGCAGCGGTGCTCCACCATCTAGCATTTTCCACCCAGCGGACAAATGCATTTGGATGGGCTCAAACAGCCCGCCCACCTTGTCCAGATGATTTGTTCCCCCACGGGACTTAGCGCTCCACCTGGCGCGCATCCACCCTTCTCGCCCCCATCCACTCGCCCTCCCTTGTTCAACCATTTGATTTTGCCTCCACATTGAATATGGGTTTTTATTCCCATATGCCAATAAGGCAATTATTGAGCTAGCCACTGCAGCCTTTGCGCCAGCTGGCTTTATAGACTTCCGCCCTTTTAAGGGCTACTTTGACGTTGGGTTCCAATATGAGGAGGACGCTGCAGCGGTGGTGATATCTCCTTCAATTTACAAAAATACCCCTATTCCCACTACCTGTACTCGTCTCCCTTTGGACACCACCCTGGTGGTGTCATTTGCAAATCTTCCGTCCCACCTCCCGCCCCAAGTTTTATATGACCAGTTGGTCATGGGGCTTATAGCTTATGGCACTCAGCCCAACCCTCATCTTTGCAGTACCCTCTGGTGTGAAGCGCCTCGCTGCCCCTCGCGCAACTGCTACCATCATCCCACACCACCCTGCCATAGCCCACCAAATCCCCCCGCGCTAGTGTCATAGCAGCGCCAGAGCATTTCTTTTGGGCTTGGGTTGATAATGGTCAGCAGATTTGTCCCCTCTGCTTTAGGCTTGACCATGCAAAAAAGCTTGCCCACATGCTGCTTCCTCTGATGCAGCTTCAGAGCCCCCCTCCGCGGGTCCTGTATGGGGCACTTTGCTGCCCCCTCCCACCTTCCACTCTCATTCAATGGGCCAAAATGGGAAATCGGCCCCCCAAATCATCCAGACACATTCTCCCACCTAAACCCACCCCAGCCAATCAGAGCCAGGCTTGGACCACCCTTTGTACCCAAGCACCCACTTATTCGCCCAATCCCACCCAACTTCTAACGCCACTATTTTCGTGAACCAAAATCCATGGGACCTATTGGTGGAGGTTGATGAATCAGGTAACGTTCTCATTAGTGCGCATTTTGGTCAACCTCTTGGCCAATACTATTATTATCAGGCCAAATTTTTCCTTCCTGACTTTGAAAAACCCCACCCCCAGACATTTCACTCCTCTGCCCATTGCAGCCCCCTATCAAAATGACCTCCAGCTCGCCTTAGTGTTGTGGCCTCTCCCCAGTGTCCAACCCTACGCAAAGCAGTGGCCCAGTCAGTGGCTCAGCTCCAGCATGGCCTGCCCACCCACTTCTTCCCCCCAACTTCCCTGAATCTACATGCAGTGAAATCTCAAAGTTATTTAAAGATGCTGAAGTTGCTGTCATGAATGTCGCAACGCTTGCCAAATTCAACCCTTTGGCTAAAATCACCCGCCACAGTATCTCCATTTTTGCCCAACTTCCCAAAGCCCGCAAAGGAGCTGATTTTCTTGTTGTGGCATTTGTTGAAGCGCTTTACCGTGATAATCATAATGAGGAGGTGGAAACTTGTACTACACTGATTTCCACCCTCAATACGTAAATGCCCCAACTCCCTGGCTCTCCACTTTGATCTGCTACTTTAATCAAAATCCCATGATTGGGGCGCATTTGTCCGAAGACCAACTCCCTGACCCCCCCTCACCCTCTGCCATAATGGGTTAGCAGTTTCCGCTCCCCGCCTGGTTAGTAGTTTTATTTCTTTCCGTTTGTTTTCAATCATTTTTTGTTTTGATTTTGGTATTGTCAGTCCCCTGGTTGACATACCTCAAATAAATTTAAATTTAAAATTTGTTGGAATTGACCCTAGCGGAGTCCTAATATGCAGCCCCTTTGATTCAATTAAATCCCTTAAAGTTTGGGTCAGTGAGGTTCCATCCCTGGCGGATCAGATAATTACTTTGCCAGAGCTTTTGTGATCTTTTCATAAGCTGGATGACGATGCCCCAAGCCCAGGCTGAGTACCATGAGTACGTCAGCTGCCACTGTCCAAGAAAACACACCCACGACCCCCTTTTTCCCATTTATCATATATAAGGCAACTGCCTCTGAAAGGTGCAGTTTTCAGTCCATTTTTCTCTTAAGTTTTAATAAAGATGATACTACCCAAACCTACTCCACAAACTCCATCTCTTTTTCCAGTATACTTTCACTTAACCAGCAAAGTACGCAGTGATCTGCATTTTAGGGCTGATGATCGTCAAGTGGGCTCACCAAGCCATCAATCAGGTGGCCCACCAAATGGCGATTGCAATAAATTTTTTTTCTAAAGTTCACAATGCCAATCTGCCACTTCTGAAGAGATTTCTTATACACTGAACTCTTCACAATGACCTGTTTCTTCTTCAGCACTTGGCGGATAAGCTATGGGTCTGCCTCCCACTTCATGAAATAGTTGGAAAATTTTAATTAATTTGCTCTGCCAATATTCTGGTAGTTCGTCACAATTTGGGAAGAATAAATCCATCTCCATTAATTTCAATTACCCTTTCAGAGGTGAGGAATAGCCATACCTGCAACCATGAGGTGGTACAAGGCACTGGACCATCTGGACCATCTCGCCTAGGGACAATCTGGCCCATATCAATTCATCAAATTGATCCGCCATCCTGGCGACATCCCCAACCTATCAATCCATTAAAAACCCCTCAATGGGCGCAAGGCGAGGTCCAAGGCCTCCCAACAGTCAAATGAATTGATTTGATTTGATTTGATTCACAAACCTAATCAGCATTTCAAAATATTTGAAATACAATGTTTTTTAGATTTTTTATTATAATGAAACAGTACAAGAAGGTTTGGAAAAAGAGCCCAAAGGTAACCAACTGCAAATTCAGGAAGATTGGTCATCCTATTTGCCTCTCTCACCCTTAGGAGATGCCCCAGCAAGCCCCACGGTTGCCCCCATTGCAGCCATTTGGTTTTCCATGGGGCCATTGGTATGTTCTTTAACTTATATTTCCATCACAAGAATCATAGGGAACCCTCCTACAAGTGATCAGAACTGCTATGATATCAGAATCCTGGGTTTTTCGATGGGTTGTTACACATCCAGATTGGAAGCCCAGTCTTACTCTAATCAGCAGATTTCATGACATAATGGACCGACCAATAACTTCAGCTATTTTCCGCCCTCCTCATGAGATCAGGTGAAACAGTTGCTTACTTAACTACAATGACTTTATATTCCCTATGTGACTATGTTTTCTCTTTCTGGTCACTCATCTCCTTCTGCAGGGCATGCAACCAGCTTCTATTGACCCAGGATAGCATCCATCCAGCACAGTAAATAAGGCTGCACCTTTGGCAAGTGTAGCGACGATGGGAACTCCCCCAGTCACATCACCTGAAGTAGCAAAACAGGTGCTATATGATCTAGTATAGCTTCATGTGCGCTTTGCAGCTGGGGGTTCTCAAACTCCCACTCCCACTGATGCATAGAGAAGTGTGGCTCTCTTAAATGCTCTTGATGGGGAAGCACGTCGCTGGGTCAGAGGAGATTACGGGCTGCAAACAAAAAGGGTAATCACACTCCCTTATTGATTTTAGTATATGAGGCAGTACAAGCACCTGAATCTAGAGCAAACGCCTCTACTATTGCTTTACCTTTCACCAGAAGAAACTACCTTGCCTTCACTTGTAGAGGTCTTCACAGCATTAGTACCTTCATCTGGGATCTATGCAGACATTGCAGTGGCAGCTTTCAGAGAAGCCTTGGACAACTCTGCAGCTATCAATGCTGCATGGGATCCTCTTCCAGTATCCATGGAGGCTACATTTGCCTTATCATATTCAGTGGGGCAAAACTCTTCCGTGAAAATATACCATCAGTAGCAGTAATGACATCTCCTCCAACTTCAAAAACTCTCTCAGATAGTTTTTTCCAGTCCAAACAACCTGCTCCTACCTCTTCAGGGAATAAGGGTCAGGAAAGCGCTCCCCTGGGGTTGCAGTGGTATCTCTCTACCCTCAGGTTACTTTGAAGAGTAACAAACCACCAGTGGAGAGTCCCTTCCCCTTCTTTGCAGATGAGGAGTTGACTGTGACATTGGACCCAAGTAATACTACCCTAACACCCATCCAAATGGCCCATGTGGAAACCCATATAGCACCAATCAGTAAACTAAGTCTCATACCACTGATCCCAGTCCTTCTCCCACCAGGTCAGCCTCACCCACCATACAGAACCTTGAAAGTCCCTCCCCCACAACATTGATTAACAAAGGCATAGTGGTAGATCCATCCAGTCTCATCGTGCCTAAAGATTAAGAGAACTTCACAGAGGGATCCCATGATAATCAGAATAGCTTATTGATTACCAAGGGGACACTTCTCATTATGGGGCCAGCCCCACTTTCCGCTTCCCTCTCTCTTTCCATGACCAATAAAGAGGACCAAGCTTATTTCTTGTTTCCCATTACCTTCAGAGTAGGAGTACGAAAGGTCACAGTACAAGCACTCCTTGATACTGGAGCAGCGGGCAACTTTATGGATCTAAAAGTGACACAGTCCCTAGACCTGGACACGGTGTAGCTCCTTCTATATTAGACGCTTTATCCACACCAATGACCTGCCGCACTGTCCAACGTCCATTGCAGTTGTCCATCTACAAATTTGACTTCTGCAACCACATTTTTGCTGAACCTGATTTACTATACCCTGTCATCATGGGGTAGGGTGGTGGCGTCACCAACAGGTGAACATCAATCTGAAACTTCCCTCTTTGCCCTTTGCCAATAATAGATGTAGTTGGGAAATCCACTAATTGAAACTCTCGCAACGTAGCCCTCACTCAGCTCAATTTCTTTTTTTGAGCTTCCCCTTTGGACCTCCTCCAAGATTTTCTTGACTTCCTAGCCCCATATAAGGATGCCTTTGACATGTGAATTCCAACTCGACTTCCTCCCCATTCAGAATATGATCTTGCTTTCCAGCTAATAGTACAACTTGTTAATATTAACTGCCCTTTATACCCTTACATGGAGGAAGAATACAAGGCGCTGGGCATATGGCTAGTTGACACGCTGGATAAAGGATGGATTATCAAGAAAATCTTCCTCGTTGCCTCTCCAGTTGTCATTGCCCAGAAGGCGAATGGGACCTTACGCATATGTGTGGACTATGGCCATGTTAACAATGTGACAGTTCCAGATCCATTTACCTCCCTTAGGAACAAACCATTGCTCAGGATATTGCTGAATCTTGAGTCTTTCAAATTCGAACCTGGTTAATGCCTTTAACCAGGTGAGGGTCAAGGAGGGCCAAGAGTGGATCACAGCCATTAGGACAAGGCGTGGGATATTCCAGTTTAGGTGATGCCATTTGTACTGAAGAACGCCCCAGCAACCTCTCAATGATTGATTGATGTCCTGGGGGACCTAAGATTTACCTGCGCTGTTTATTACATAAACAATATATTAATCCATTCCCCAACCTATGAACAGCGCACCAAGGATTTGTAGGCTGTAATGGCAGCTTTCTCAAGGAAGGTCACTTTGTCAAGCCTTCAAATGTGAATTCTTTCGAGAGGAAGTAACTTTCTTAGGAACTGGTCCTTGATGATGGCTATGCTGTCCCACCTGTAGGCTGGAGGCCATTCAGTCCTGACCAACCCCTACCACCCAAAGACAACTAAGAAGTTTACTGGGCACTGTGATTTTCCTAAAGAAGTTTTCTCCTGAGCTCTCTAAGCTGGTGTCACCCCTCCATCCACAGACAAGGAAAAATGTCCCTTTCAAATGGACAAAAAAGTATCAAAAAGCCTTTGAGGCAATCAAAACTGTTTTTCTGTCAGCGCCCGTCCTGAGGCATGCTGACACGTACAATCTATTAATTGTGGCATGTGATGCATCAGCAGTTGCAGTGGAAGCGGTATTTTTGCAAGAGCATGAAGTGATGGAGCACCTGATGGCATACTTCTCAAGAAAATTCACCTCTACAGAACAAACATGAGCAATCTATGATAACGTGTTGGCTGTGGTGGCATGGTCGCTGACTCATTGGAGATATCTTCTTCAGGAAGCAAAGCATGAAATCACAGTACACAATGACCATAAGTCCTTACTGTATTATCGTAAGCCCCAAAAGATGGATCACCGTTAAGAATGCACATACTGGGATCTTTGTAACTTTGACTTCAAGTATGAGTTCATATAAGGACCACTAAATGTGCTGCCTGATATGTTGAGTTGCAACCCTATCTTAGCTTCAGGACCAGAGGAGGACCTGTCTGAGCTCACCACAGTGATGCCTTCCACCTTAGTCCTCTCCCTCACCCCTTTTATGGTAGCATATACTGATATCTCTCCAGAAACACCCATGTTTATACGCGTTTTAGCAGGTCAACTATGATGTCCAGAGGGAATTGAATTGGCGAATGATCTGGGGACTAAGCAGCGCAAAAGGCCACGTAACACTTAAAGGATGAGATAATCTTCTTTTTTGATGGGATTTGGGTCACACCCCCCTGGGCATGCAGGTTTTTGAAGAGCATCACACTCTACCTGCAGTAGGCCATCCTGGTTCAAAGAAATGTGCTGAGTTAGTCAAAAGAACATGTATTTGGCCTGGGCTCTCCAAGAATATCCCAGCTTGGGTATCAAGCTGTGTTACCTGTGCTCGCTCTAGATCAGACCACATAGGAAAAAAAGCCTTCTCTACCCCTTGCAACAAGCTGAGGGTCCCAGAACGTCTGTCTCAGTGGACTTCATTGTTGAACTTTCCATGTCCAAGGGGTTTGATGCCATAATGATGGTTGTGGATAAGCTCATTAAGTTTGCATTGTTTATCCCATGTAACACTACTATAACAGTGGCAGATACTGTAGCACTCTATCACTCATTTCTTTTCCATGTTTGGACTCCCAACTAAAACTTTAATTGACTGTGGTCCACAGTTCACAGCCAGGTTTTGGGATGTCTTGGTGGGACTTCTTATCATTAAAGACTGCCGTTCTACAGCATATCACCCACAATAAGATGGGCAAACTGAGAGAGTTAATCAAGTTTTAAAACAACATTTTCAATGTTACTCCTCAGCCACCTAGAACACTTGGGCCACAGTCCTTCCTTTAGCGCAATTTGCTTATAGCAATGCCCCACTCTCTTCCACTGGATTTCCCCCTTTGAAGCAACATTAGGTTACAACCCATCCTTTTAGATTGGAGCACGCTTGACCTCAGATGTTTCAACACCAGAGGACCGGATCACCCAGATCTGAGATAGCCAAAAGCTTGTCCAAGAGCACTTATCAAAAGCCACTGGAGACTAAGAAGTTTGCAGATAAAAAAGACTTCCATGGCATGACATCTCTGTAGGCTCACTTGTTATTCTTGACACTCTCCACTTGAATATGAAGGTTCCCTCTAGGAAGTTGGCTAGTAAGCGCTCTGGCCCTTTTTGAAGTAGAAAAGGATTTGGGTAATGGTGCATACCGCATCAAGCTTTTTTCCCATTAAAACAACATAAAGTTTACCACATCTCTCAACTACCCCCTTTAAGGGTGAGCTTCCTTATACCCCTGAACCAATTATTGTAGGGGACTCTGAGAGGCCGAAGTGGAGGCAATACTGGACCCAAGGAAATCCAGGAGGTCGGTCCAGTACCTGGTTGCATGGAAAGGCTATCCATCCTATGAGAATAGTTGTGTAAGTGCAAATGACTGTGAGAATTACAAGGAGTTATTAGCTGATTTCCATGAGTCACATTCTGAGGCCCCTATCCACCCAATAAAATCACTACCATTATGGCCATAAAACTCCCTACTAGACACAAGAACTATGTACGGGTTCATGTACCAGGAGGAGGAATGTTTCCCGTTTAAAAAGGAGATTATAATGTAAGTCTGGAGAACCAACCTCATGGGTTGGAATGTAAAATAACCTTTATAGGAAGAAGAAGGGACTTAATGCCCCTGTTGAGCCCTTGGCTCAGCTAGGGGACTTGGGACATGTGTTTGATGAACGTTAGGTCACCGCATTGGCCCCAAAAGATCCCTCCACAGTATCCCCTTTGGCTGCTTCTTCTCTGGTTGAAAGGAAAAAAGAGGTTTGTATAGAGGTAATACAGGCCAGAAATCACCAACAGCACCTCCCCCTCCACTGGCCTCCACCCAGCCATCTCTCAATTCCTTGGAAAGGAAGAAAATTAGCCCCAAAACTCAGGAAATAGTTCCAGAGTCACGAAAACTGGTCCAGAATATGGAAGCTGGGATTCTGGGTCCAGGAAAGCCAATCCAAGTCAAAGTTGTGTTTTCAGAAAATTTTAAAAAACATTATAAAATTTGTTGGAATTGACCCTGGCGGAGTCCTAATCTGCAGCCCCTTTGATTCAATTTTATCCGCTCAAGTTTGGATCAGTTAGGGTCCCTCCCTGGCGGATCAGACGATTATTTTGCCAGGGCTTTTGTGACCTTTGCATAAGCTGGATGACGACGCCCCAAGCCCAGGATGAGTACCCATGAGTAAATCTGCTACTGTCCAAGAAAAAACACCCACGACCCACTTTTTCCCATTTCTCATATATAAGGCAACTGCCTCTGAAAGAAGCAGTTTTCAGTCCTTTTTTTCTCTTAAGCTTAAATAAATATGATACTACCCAAACCTACTCCACAAACTCCATCTCTTTTTCCAGTATACTTTCACTTAACCAGTAAAGTACGCAGAGATCTGCGTTTTAGGGCTGATGGTAGTCAAGTGGGCCCACCAAGCCATCAATCAGGTGGCCAAAAATGGCGATTGCTATAAAAAATTGCCATAAGTGCACAACGCCAATCTGCCACTTTTGAAGAGTTTTGGATTCACTAAACTCTTTGAAACAACACGTTTACCCTTCAGCACCTAGCGGACAAGCTACGGGTCTGCTTCCCACTTTGCAAAATATATGAAGAATTTGAACTTAATTGCCCCATCAATCTGCTGGTAGTTTGGCACAATTTGGGTGGAATTAAGCTGTCTTCACTAATTGCAATCCTCCGTTCAGTGGTGAAAAATTGCCATCCCTGCAACTGTGAGTCAGTGACCAGGAACCAGACCATCCAGACCATCTCGCCAAGGACCAATCAGGCCCAAATCGATTCATCAAATTGATCCGCCATTCTGGCGACGTCCCTGACTTCTCAACCCGTCGCAAAACCCCTCAACAGGTGCAAGGTGAGGCCCAAGGCCTCCCAACGGTCAAATTGAATTGATTTGATTCACAAACCCAACCAGTATTTCAAAACTTTTGAAAAATTATGATTTTCAGAATTATATTATGATGAAACAGTACAAGATTTTTGGAAAAAGAGCCTAAAGGTTACCAACTGCAAACCCAGGAAGATTGGTTATCCTCCTTGCCTCTCTCACCCTTGGGAGATGCCCCAGCAACCCCACGGTTGTCCCATTTTAACCATTTGGTTTTCTATGGGGTCTTTGGTATGTTCTTTAACTTATATTTCCCTCACAAGAATCATAGGGAACCCTCCTACAAGTGATCAGAACTGCTATGACGTTAGTATTCTGAGTTTTTTCACTGGGTTGTTACACATCCAGATTGAAAAACCCAGTCTTATTTTAGTCAGCAGATTCAATGTCACGTACCAGCAATATCTGGACGATCTATCTGCTGAAGTTGCCCACATCTTCCTATAGATGAGTCAGACCATTCAAAGAATCTCTTTTATGGTCCCGTAGGACCCATACTCTAAGTCAAGCGCATTTAGGTAGTTCTCTCACTGAACTAAGGAAAGGTATCCAATCACAATGAAACCAGAGTATCTACCATCTCAAACAAGTTGCGGCCAATTCTCTTTCTTCCATTGGTTCCCAGACTGGAATTTGACACTTTGATTGATTCAGCTCCATTCTTGGATAATCTCATAATAATCTTCAAGCCTACTGAAGCAATGCCTTGTATAAGTTAGTCATTTTGTGCTGTCTTTAAGCTACTTCCGGAGTGCCTATTTTGGCTCAGCCAATATTATAAGTCAGCAGTATTTTTGTCCAAATTAATCTATCATGAATTTAGAACACCTCTAGCACCCATATACAGATTTCAGAAGTAGGGTAGCTGAGGCCCTTACTGAGGCTCTAAACACCTCTGAACTCTCAAACATCTTATATCAAGATGTTGCAGCCTACGCTCTTCATTTTTCAGGAAAGTTCTATGCAGTTGGACCACAAAGATTTTGGCCTCCCCTAACTTTCATCATTTGTTTCTTTTCTGAATTCAAGAAGTTTGCAGAAATCCCCTTCAGGTAGCCATTCTTTCATTGCATGACTACCTTATCTCTGGTGCTTCACATCTCTAACTTCCTCTAATGGCTCTGAATAGAGGCATGATTCAGCAACCTTTTATAGTATACCTTGCTCCATGCTGCCCACATGTCCAACGTCCTTGATGAAGCCCGTCAGCAAGCGCTCAAGACTAATCATCCAGCTCTGGTGCCATTTCAGGATTATTCAGGGTTATTTACCAACTGACTCTTCCTTTTCTTCTGTTTTCTGCCTCAATCTAGAGTATTTTGTTTATCTAGCACTGACATTTTGATTTCTCTTCCCCTGGTTGCGTTTTCTAAAAACTTAACTTTTACTCAAAAAACTTAACTTTGGATGATTCTAGCCTTTTCTAACGTTTGATCTTAAATAGATTACATTGGCTTGTTCACTCTTACTGTCATACATCCTCTCTCCCCATGAGGCGACATAGGTGGAAATATCTCTGAGTCAAGGATAAAAAATATTATTTATAAGATATACGCTAATTTACTTTTTTATACTTCTTTTTTACATAGTTTTAAATTTTTATTGTATATTTCTTATCATCTTTATGGGAAATGACCTTTTCTCAGTTCAACGGTATATCTTTTCTTTTATTATTCCCTCAAACTGGTTCCTAGGTATACTCTGACCTACCAATTTTCATGGTTCAGAGGTCTTATTTTTTAAAATTTAATCATTTATTTTAGTCAACGGTCCATTTTTAGGACTTAACCAAAAATTGTCAGGACATGACCATCTTTTTGGTTCAATGGTCCTTCAAAATACTCAATTTTTTTCTTGGCTCTACTGCTTCAGAATAATTGCTTGGACCCTGGTCACTATTCTTCCATCTGCAAGATTATTGATGTTATATGCGTTGTCACCATCTTGGCAACAATCTTAAATGGACCCAACCACAGCACATCTAACTTGTTTCATCTCTTGAAATCATGTGTATCACATTAGGCTACCCTATCATCTACATGGTTTTTGTGAAACGCTGGTTGTTCTATCATTTATCATCTTGGCCTTGCTCTTTTTCTTAAAGGTCATATCAAATTCTTGTGCTTGTATTCTATCAGGATATTCAAAAAGTCATAGTAGGTACTGATATGCAATTATCCCTGATATTGGTTTAACTGCTGAATATGAAATTAGTGTTAATGCGGCCTTTTTTTCTTTACAATAATTTATATGACGTTTTTCCCATCGCCATATAGTGACTGAAGATGTATAAAAGTGTCACTAAACTGAGGTAGATTCCCCACACAGCAGTTTGTAAAAACCAGATTCCTCAGCGTTGAGGCCAGCGTTCCATTTACTTGTTCCACTAGTCTAATCTTTTTTAGTTGGTAGGACACTAACAAATCCTCTGATCCCCATTATTTCATACAACCTTAGGATCACATGAGACGTTGAATTTGTTCCGTTGTTGCTCAACTAGAATTGCGGGCATCCATGGCAATAAACACTAGATCTAAGAAAAATCGTGCATACTTGTAGCATCCAATTTTGACAGTGCCTTTGTATCAACCCATCTTGTTATATGATCAATAGCAACTATGATATACTTGGCTCCCCCAGTGCTCATCATCAGTGGTCCTATCACATCAATGGACACTTTATTCCAGGCAAATTCTGGGTGAACCAGTCAATATCTGGTGTAGTTCTTGTGTGGTTTATGCAACTTTCACTCCACTCAGCATGCCAAATAAATTGGCCTCATCATAGTTAATAGACTCCCAGTGGTAATACTGGCAAATGTGATCAGTTTTCTCAGGCCTCCATTACCAACAACTTTGTGTGCAGATTGAACTAAAGCTGCTCATTCTGTTGGTTTCAGAAATTAAAGTCATTTCTGTTAATCTTCAAGGATACTTGTCCATTCTGGGTCTTGGTGTTTTCCATCACATTGAAGTGTAACTTGGCTTTCTTGGGGCTCATTCCTGATCTCTCCATCAACCATCCACTGAAATAACTCATCAGCCTGATGGTATACCACCTGAATCATTGGTAACCTTATAAACCCATCAACATTTTGATGGGCAGCTCCTGCTTGCTGGACGATTTTAAGTTATAAGCTTGAAGATTCAGTGTCAATTGGGACATATGTCCTTCCATTTCTTTCATATTATGCAGCCATCACAGGGAGGAGTTTTCCATCACCACTTTGAAGTGTGTACCATGGATTTACACCTAAAATTGTTTACAGGTGTAAATCACCATGAGGCATTCACACTCAGTGAGGGTATAGTTCCGTTCTGCTGCTGATAGCATCTGGCTCATATAAGCTAATGGATGCTCATCCCCAAGTTCATCCACTTGACTCAGGTGGCATTAATAACCATCAATGAAGCATCATCTGTATAATAAATTCGCAATTGTAATTCAGATTTGAAACTGGAGAATATTAGGTACTTCATTAAATGTCAAATGAATACTGAGCCTCTTTGTTCCATATTAATCATTTCTTTGGATCATTCAGCAAATGGAAAAGGAGCTCGGCGATTTTTGCAAAATCCCTTAAGAATCTTCAGATTTATTTTTTACATTCCAAGGAACACTCAATAATTCAGATGCTCCTTGGGATAACCATCCGCTCTATGGCTTCAATCTTCTGCTTTTGCGGCTGAGTTCCACTGGAGTTGATGACAAACCCCAGACATTTCAACGCTTTTTTGAGAAGTGGCCCTTTTCTCGGTTTGATCTTCATATTGGCCATGGATAGTCTCTTGAAAAACTTCCAATTGGTGCAAATAGTCAGTGAAGGTTCTACTGAACACATTTATGTCATCCAAGTATACCAAGACGCATGACAATTTCAAGTCATTCAATATGACGTCCATTGCCCTTTAGAACGTTGCAGGAGTTTTTCAAAGTCTTTGGGGCATCTGAGTCAGTTGGTACAGCACTTGCACAGTTATGATTGTGCACTTCTCTTGGTCTTCAGCTAGCAAAGTGATTTGCCAATATCTCAAGATTAAATTCATCTTAGAGAAATATTTTGCTTCTCCAAGCTTTCTAACACATCATCAATTAGTGATAGTGGATACAAATACTTCTTTGTTACCTTATTTAATCTTTGATATCTTTTACTACTCAATTAGAGCCTCCTTCTTCTTTACTATCAAGATTAGGCTCTCCCAGGGACACAACGACTGAATTAGGAGCCCATGCTTCACTAGTTTGTCGATTTTCTCTTCCACTACCACCTCAACTGCTTTTGACCATCATATTGGTCTCATCCTAATGGTAAATTTTTCCCAGTGTTGACTTTATAGTTTATTTTCTTTGCACATCACAAGTTGTGATCATCCTAGGCAAAAATTTCTAAATACTTTTTAAATAGTTTAAGCACCTTCTACTGCTGTCTTTCCATCAGATCAGTGAGTTTCTCTCAGTTGACAAGCAAATTGATATTCTTGACAACCCTTCCACCAATCCCATCTTGGTAAGGGTTCTAAATTATGGAATTTTCTCAATCTCGCCATCAAGATAAGATGGTTGAACATGACGATCTGATTTTTCTTAATCTATACTAGTTTTCCACTCAGATTTTCCATATGAACTCAGTGTTCTCCATGGCCCAGAATAACTATCCCAGGCGCCACCCATGGCTCTACTCTGGACTTCTTCCATGGACTACCAACCTCTCCATACAATTGCTTGGGTAATTACAAAGCCAATCCCATATTATTTATGATCTGAGATACCAGCGGTATGGTGTTCAACGTCTTTGTTCATAACAAAATTCCTTGATTTTCCAGGATCACTGTCAGCATTTCTTTCCGCTTTCATCCAACCAATTGGTAGCAGTTGGGCTAATGCCATAGGGATAGATCAGATTTTTGATGTTGTCCCCCTTGGTAAGAGAAGTTTCCTCATTCCTCTGATAGATCAGAGGCAGTGTTTGACCCTTATATGGTCAGCATATTTTCTTCAAAGTTGAATTAAACTTTATATTTCCTTAAAAACTCAGTCCCAATTAGAATGTCATAGTTGGTTGGCCAAAACAATAGCTGGGAAGGATACTACTAAAAATCCAAATCTGAGTGGCAATGTGCTATACGCTCCACAGGAGATGGTAGTTCAGGCACAAAAGTCCCATATTCTTTCTCGTGTTCCAAATTTGGCGAAATTTTCATTTTTCCCCTAACTTGGACAAGACAATATCTATTGGCGCCCTCTGTCAATAATTGCTCAAAAGTACTCAGTTGACCATTATATTAGTGAATGTACACTTGGAGTATTGTACTATAGTGTTTACTGAGTGTATACTGACGTTATTCGCCTAATTTGAGGGTGTGAATTATTCGCGCCAACAAATCAGGAAAAAATTCAATAATTGCGCTTAAGGGAATTAACAGGTTTGCTCTATCTAAGTTGACCTCAGTCAGTTTGTCCGGATTCTCTGTGGATCAAATCTTGTCTGCTAGTTGGCGTGCATATGGGCGAGTGACCTCCTTAATTATTTTGGGTTGATTCTCTTTACTCTGGCTCTAGTTACAGCATTGACATCTAGGTTAACCACTTGATAAAGATGGTCCAGCACATTGTTGTCAACTAAACAGATCGCTGGTGTTGATGTCTTCGTTCATGATATTGGGAGAAACTGGTTTAACAGCAGCTCTAGACTGATCCACGTCTAGGCCGTGGGCCCTTTTCCTTATACTTGTGCGGGTTTGGCTTCCTTATCCTTCACTACATTAATTTGCTCCTTAGGCTTCTTGCTGAAGCACTGGTCAGCAAAGAGGCCCTTCCCCGCACTTATGAGCAGAGCATATTGCTCTTGTCTGTCCATTTAAACACCTCAATTTTACTTCTCAGCACTGCTCAATTGGGAGATTCCTTAGCGGGTTTGCTAAATTTGGTGGTACTTGATTTTCTGACCGGGCTTAGGCTTGTATCTTCAATTAAGAGCCTGAACATGGAACCTAACATCTAAGTGATTAACCATTTGAGAGGTGGTTATTTTGGAGGCCAGCGCGGAAAGAAATCATTTGAAGCATATTGTGATAAGGCCAAAAAGCCGCCTGTAATACAATCAGCATGTCAAAATCAGTCAATAGGTTTATCTCCAATCAAAATTTGTAATTCTTAGTAAAATTAATAAGAGAATTTCGCTAAGGTTTCATCTTTCAGGAATTGGATCCCCATGAACTCTTTCTTGCGTTTCAACATATGCGAGGGACTTACAAACCTACTTAATTGCAGCCTTGGACTCAGAATAGGACCAGCTGTCTTCCTCAAGATGAGGCAACGCCAAGTTTTGGCAGTTAGTATCCTTGCATTTCATGACTGTCAAAGCTTTTTGTCTATTACCACACCCAAACATAGTCATTTCAAACATGCTAAAGAATGCAGGAGCATTATCCCAATGAAGAATGGGTAGTTTTGCCGTGGCTTTGAATTTATCCAAAATACTCTCTTGCCGCCTCTTGTGGCTCCGCAATCTGACTGATGAGAGGAGTAATCTCAGGGGTCATCTCTAAAATGGTAGCAAACACAATCATCATATTTCTAAGAGTTGCAATTTCCCAACCGGAGTTCTTAGAGTATTTCCTTCTGCGTCGTTCACTTCATATGGTTCACATTTGCATTTCTGATTCTTCATTTCTTCAACTTGTTTCACCAAAATTTCCATATATGAACTGATTAACGCAGTTGCACACAATCTGCTCTGCTCCTGTTTTCAAGAATAAAGCTTCTCAGATTATCTCTCTTTATTTTTTTCTTCAGAGATATCATTACTATAAGAAGCTCATTGCTGAAGTTTAAACTTATTCTAATTCCTCCTTGATCTTAGTGACTCTCTCCTCTAAAGCAGCAAAATCTCTATGATCAGCTGAATTCTTGGCGTTCTTATTGACGGTTGCAATTTTATCCATGACTTCATTAATTTGTCATTATATGACATTTTGGATTGGCTTATCTTACTCGATTACCCCCCGTAGTGAGCACCAATTGTCAAAATCTGGCTTTCTGACAGATTAATTCCAGAAGTTAACAGTACATGTTTGGTTATTTGCCAAATTCGCATTTCTTGATATTAATAGATATATGGGCGAAAATAGTATGAAACTATTATCTGCAGCTGAATAAATAAAATACAACTGTTATTTAGTCCAGTGCTAAACTTTAAATGATCCACGAAGTACTAATTATGTTGACCATTAAGGACTTCTTCATTATTCTAAATGTTTTTTAATTACTCTCAGATTCAGAGGTTTCTGCCCTTAGTTCATATCACGCTGAGTCAGTAGAGATCTTCTGTAAAGGTCTGCTTCTCTTCTAAGGGTTTCTGATCCTTACTCTTTATCCACAAAAGAGTCAACAATTATTGTACTACAACAATAGTAATGAAGATGAATAGAACTTATACTACTATATAATATGTTTTGTTATAAACAACAAACTACAGAATTTATAGTGAATTTTGGTGCCCAACTACTTGGTTGGCGCTTTAGTAAGGAAACAGCAGCCGTTGCTGTTGAATTTCCTTCAAAGTCTCTTCTGGCGATAGTCTTCTCCATCTGGCTAAGGATTCCTCTTTTGGACATCTCAGAGACTTAAAAACAGAAAGATCCAGAAAACGTATCCCTAACATGTTCGCTCTATCACAGAAAACCTACCAAATTTGGCTATCAACTTGCTTTAAAAAAGGTCTCTTTACCCATTATAGCAGGTTTCAAACCATTTAGTTGAATTGCTAATTGCAGGCGGCATCACTCTACCCAAAATCCCTAATTTATTTACAATCAGATGATAAAACCTGACCAATTCAATCATTACATCTAATAGTTGATCAAGGATCAACTATCAGATGCTTCAATATTGTCAGCAACTCTGCATGACAAGATCTTAAGATTTTGCACAGATTGATCTTGGAAGATCCAAACCTGATAATTTACGCAAAGATCCTCTGACATTATTAAACAAAACTTAAAATCAATTGATATCTGATTCATTTGCTAGAGGGACTTACCCTATATTAAACTATCAGATAACCTAGGAAGCCAGAAATTGGGCAAATGTCCCAACATAATGTCATCATTTTTATATGTTTTAATGTTGTCTTTCTCTTTTTTTGGTGTTGAACGCCATCTTTTTTAGTGGTCACCAGTTTTCAGCAATAGATGCATTAGTTTTTCATGATAAATCTTGGATATGGGAGGCTGTACAAATGACATCTCTGCCAACTTGTCAATGTTGTTTTGACCAATAAAGGGTTCCAAAACCTGGCTTGTTGGCCACAGAGAATGTTAGGATGAGGATGAGCCAAGAAAAACTGGACTGCAGGAATGAGAGTCTCTACTCTCCTGGAAGCAGCTCAAGACTACAAGATGACACTTTGACTTTATTTAATAGTTTGTAATTGGTGGGAGTGGGGTTTTTGTATTCTGACAGAGTAAGAGGTGAATGGGGGCGGGCCTTTAAAAAATTCTATGGTTGACAGCTTGGCCAGAATTCACCACCAAAAACCTTCTTAAAAATGATAAACTAGTTGGTAGGTTTTTTTCAAAGACTAATTCCTAACAGCACTGACTTGTTATTTATTCTAGTATAAAAAATTAGAAAATTGTTGAAAATTAAGTGGATGTTTTTTAAAAATATAACTCAACACCTTTCCATTAGCTGGAGTTGGGTTTTAGGGTGGGCTGGGGAGAAGAGAATTTCTTAATGAGCTGAATTTTGGCATCAGATGCCAATTTAGAATCAGATATTTATTGAAAAAACTGGTATGTTAAATTCACCAGAGTTACAGCACAGCTGAGGTTCCTGAACTATCCTTGGGATTTTTTTGGCAATCTCCAAAAGTCTAAAGTTTCTGCCAATTTTGATATTTGATGACAGGTTTGATCTCTGTTTCTATACTCTCCCTTTTGACTTTTTCCTCAATTTTGTTTTTTATCTGAATTATTTTCACTTTAGGTTGCCAAAAGTAAAAAAATTACATCTAAAATGGCTCCTGATTGAGCCACTTGTTCAAGACAGGAGCTGAGGGCCTTGTGGTAGGTTTTCTAAAATTTATTTAAGTCTGCACATATTTTCTGATTTTCCCAGTGTAAAATTCTTCAGATAATGAGGCTATAATATGTTGGGGTTTGTTAAAACGGTTGTGAAATGGCACAAGGCAATCAGAGAGAAGCGGCTGCCAAACATTTCTCTCCTAGGATATGCCCTAGGTCAGAAATTTGGTTGAGAGTTATTTACTTGGTGTTAAAGCCCTTTTTAGACCTAAAAGGGTGCATAACCATGTCTAAATTGATGGAAGGAGTTTTAAGCCTTACAGAGGAGCTTGCATGGACATACATGTTGGGAGAAGATATTCTGGCAAACTAAGATATGTGTTTTAATTTTAATTATATTATGTTTTCTTCCAATAGGTTCCAAAATGAGTACTTTATTATAGTTGGGCATGGATGCCAATTTACTTAACTAGTTTTTGTGTTTTGGACTTCCAAGTGGGAAGCTCTAAATTATCAACTATGTTGATTGATAAATGGTTTAATCATGACTAATTCACTGAAAATAATTCCAAAAGGTAATGAGATAATTTGACATTGATCTTAGTTTAACAAACTTGCAGGCACAGTTACTGCAATTAATGTATCATGTAGATGAAATTTATGACCATTAACATGACAAATGCTGTAAATAATTTTTATTTAACCAAGGCAAGCTGAACAGGGGATGGACAATACCAAAACAGAAACTCCAAAACATAAACAACTAAAAACATGAACTGGCCGCCCTAAATGGGCAGTGGAAAACATAAAAGAAATGAGAAATCAACCTACCAGGTGGCACAGCGACGAGCTGCTTATCCCACAATGGCAGAGGGGGAGGTGGGATCAGGCAGACCATCATCTTCTTCCTCAGGATTAGCATTGAAAAAGCGTATCAATATTGATAGCAAGGGGGTTGGGGCATCTGTAGGATGAGGGTTGAGGTGAAGTAGATAGGCGTTGAGATTGACAATTTGGGCCAGGACGAAAGAATCTATGGTTTTGGCAACATGGTGTTCAATTGGATGTGAGCGTCGAGAAGTTGGGCTAATTTTGCAATGTTGGCTCTGGTGACATGTATAGATGGGGAAAAATTTCCATAGTAACAACATGTTTGACAGCGGTGGTGGCTTTCATAGAGGCGTTGGGTTTTATCTTTTGCAATAGTAGGAAAATTGGGAAGAACAAGGGGGTGCAGTCCTTTTTAAATTCAGCGACAGATTTTGCCACAGCTTTGCAAAGATAGCGATTTTTGGGTGAGGCCACCGCAGTCTCAGCAAGTTGGTGGACGCTTTTTTATGGGATAGCATTGGATTTGGGGACATATTTTTTGGTCAGGAGTGGGAATCAAAGTCTGAATTCATATAAGGTTCAAAATCAACTGGTTTAGCTGGAGGTGGGACAATTTCAACAGATTTGGTCACTTCATCCAATAAGTAACAGGGATTTTGGTTGATTTGAATTAATTCGGTGATAGGTAGCTGTGGTTGGGTAAGTTTGGGGTGAAAATTTTTTGTATTGAATATGGGTCCAAGCCTGCCCCCAATCAATTGGCATAGGTGTAAATTGGCTAGCTTGGATTTGGTTGCTGATTTTGCTGCTGGTTCATTAAGCACACATCTTTGAGGGTATGGGCAGCCAAAATCTCCACTTGATTGCTGTTGGCGAGGCCTCTTGGGTGTAGTTGGCAGTTTTAAGATGGTTTTAAATGTATAATATGCCTTTTTGGTATGGTCCAATTCATGGCAAAGGGGCAAACTGTGCGGCTGTTGTCAATGCAAGCCCAAAAGAAGTGGTATAGTGTGGATGGGATATAGGCACACGGTTGGATGTGCTGGGCTACAGTTTTCAGGTAGGTAATGGAGGCCATTGCCTGAGGTGCCATGGAGCGCTCAGCACCACTTGGGACAAGGAATTGGATGATGGGGTCTGTGACATAAGTGGCCAGCCCTGACATCAACTCCTCATAAATGTTTGAGGGGGAAGTTGTGAGGGGAGGTTCTAAAAGGTCACTACAAGTGTGGAATCATATGGGAAACGTGTTTGGGTGGTGGTAATGGGGGTGTTTTTGTATATTAAGGGCGTAGTTGCTGCATCAGATGCGTCCTCTATTCAGTGGGGAAACCTATATCAAAATAGCCCTTATAAGGGCGGAAGTCTATAAATTCTGCCGGTTCAAAGGTGGCAGTTGCCAGCTCAATTATCTCTTTGCCAGAATATGGGAAGAGATGTCCATAGTCAACATGGAGGAAAAAGCAGATAGTGGATCAAGGTAGGGCTAAGGGATGGGGGTGGGTTGGGTGGACTCATGTGAGGTGAGTGCTAAGTCCCTTGGAGGGACATAGCGGCCAAATGTATTTGGCAGACTGAACAAGCCAGTCTGCACACATTTGCCTGCCGGGTGGTAAACTCTAGCAGGTGGTAGACCTTAGGGCATAAAATGGGAAATTGATGCGGTGAGGTGGTGGTGGAAAATCAACTGTTTTTTTCAAATTGGCTCAAAAGTGATGTCAAGTGGAAAGAAATTTAATTTCTACACCTGCTGTAGATAAATGAATAAAATAACATTATTTTCTATCAACTGATGTTGACAATTTCCAATAGGCGGGCAATAAGTTTGCCATGAGACTCCTATATATAGACTAGCATCTAATTACCCATTCTTTGCTATGGTGTTCATGGTTTATCAAATAAACAAATTGATTGTTTTATATTATAAATAACCACAAACAACTCAGGAAAAGTTTTTACCTGTTGATCCAACCATGTCCCGCCAACCAAATAGCCAAAACTAATTTCCTTATCAAAGCAACCAAGACCTACCACTACTCAGTAAGAAACAAATTGCTCTATTGAATCAACCAAAACCCATCAACCACTCAGTTGAAACCAATTGAACTTATCAAATCAACTATATCACCAATCACATGGCCCAAACCAAATTTATCTATCTGAATATACCAAAAAACACAAATTATACAACCAAAACCAATTTAATTGATCAATTTAACCAAAAAAATACAAATCCACTTCAACAAAACAAACTGAACCTATTAATCAACTAAAAACCACCAACTACTCAGCTAAAATAAATGATATATCGAATACATTGATTACCAGCCACTCAGCTAAAACCAACTAAAGCTATCAAACCAACTAAACCACCAACCAATTGATCTCACCAATTGAATCCAATAATTAACTAAATAATGACTAATCTGCAACCCAAAACTGATGCAGATATGTCATAAAGATAAGATCGCATATATAATTTCATGATAGCACAGGGGAAATTCTTTTGTTGCATTAAAAACACTTGGCTTAACTAATTTGGGTGCGCTGATTTCATATCTGAAGTTAGTTTTGTCTGCAAGTTATAGTTTTTTTGCAATCCGTTTTTTAAATTTATCATGTTGATGTAAAATTTTCTAATTTTTCAGCATATATTCAACTTAAAAATGTGGAATATTATCTTTATCACCTTCGTAGTGATAATATAAATCATTTAAACACAATAAAATGCACAATGGCGTACAAATATGCATACAATCTTGAAATGCAAAGATATAAAATCACATATTTTGAGCATAAATATTGCATAAAGCACTATTAAATACAAACATATAAATTTACTACTATAGCATTAATATGTTCATATAGTTGGAAGATGCTAATCAATGCAGAAATGTGTCATAGAGGGCATGCAAAACTCATTCAGACAAGAATTTGCACTTGTAACTCTTGCATTATGACTAGCTCAGATGGTCTCATTTAATACTCCAGCTTTAGTCTGCCATAATATGTCTGTCCCATCGCCCTTGATGTCACTTTTTCATTGTCTTCAGATCTTGAAAGTTTCCCCCTGCTCATTGCTAACATACTCAAGGTTTTTAAAAAACTAAAGAAGTTGACTATTCACAAAGTGCATCTTAATACCCATGTTGCATAAAAGATTGCAAAATTCTTTTAGCATCCTTTAAACCAAAAGTACAAAAATTCTGCCTTTTTGGTGACAAGTACACCGCATATTTTTTTAAAAAAAATCTCGCACCACACCAGAGAGTGGCCTGCACACAGGTGCAAAGATCGGATAATTCTATTGTGGATACACCAGCTGAAGTGGCAATCAAAATGCAAAAATATTACTCCAAGTTGTACCGAGCTGAACCAATTCAGCTGGCTGAAGTGGCGGAATTTCTTGACTGAGCTCATATCTGCACCATTTTCTGACACCCAGAAATAATGAATTTAATTACTCTGAACGAATTATGGACAGCCATTTGCGGTGCGCCAAACCAAAAATTCCCAGGCCCAGATGGCATTCCATATGAGTTTTACAAAAAATATTTCAAATATATATCTCCACTTCTGCTTGCCTCACTTAACCAAAGCCTGTTGGAAATGCGCCTCTTACCAGGAGGACATGAGGCCTTTACTGTCACACTCTTCAAGAAAGGGGATAAGCTTGACTTAGCCAACTGGCGCCCCATTTCTCTAACAAACACAGACACCAAAATATTAACAAAAATTAAGCTAACCAATAAGGGACTGTAGCATCTGCCACCATCTCCCCAGAAAAATTCAGTTTCATCCCCAGAAGGTTAATTTGGGATAACGTGCACTCTGTGGCTAATGTGTGTCAGTCCACAGCCTCTGGGGCACTTGTATTCTTGGACCAACAAAAGGCCTATGATAGAGTAAGCTGGGAATACCTAAGGGCCTGCCTCCATCAATTCTCGCCTACCCCTCGCTTCATCAACTGGGTGATGCTGCTCACGGAATCTGCAACAATGGCAGTGTGTGGCCCTGGCTTCCTAACAGAAGTAGCCCGCCCTCAAAGGGGCTTGCAACAAGGGGACCCCTCAGCCCACTCTTATACAACTTCAGCCTTGACCCACTACTGCAAAATGTGAATGCCCAACTCACTGGGGTCCATGTGCCAGGCCAAGCCCCAGTCAAGTTATTGGCGTTCACAGATGATTGTGTGGTTGGGGTGTCTAATAATCAAGATGCACGCGCACTTGAAGCTCTCATCCAGGAATATTCCCAGGTAAGCAGCATGGCAGTGAACGCCTCCAAAGCTGAAATCATCCTCCTTGGTCGGTTTCAGAACTTCTGGGCCCCAGCAATTAGTTCCCAATCTGGCCCATCTGCTCGCCCACGTCCACACCTTACTAACTCAACACACACCCTCCACTGGTGCTCCCCTTCATGCCACATCCTACCATAGGACCAGTGCGCCATCTGGGCGTGTGGATGGAGGCAGGCGAATATGCTTCACCAGTAATGGGGTGCCATATTCTGGACAACGCGACAAAGCGAATTTCCTCTCTCAGAGCCCACCCAACTTCCCTTACTGGCAGGGTTGTTTTAGCCAACTATATGCTCCTATCCAAAGTCTGGTTTGGAGCCCACGCCATCCCCTTCTCCCCAAGCTTCTTCAAATCTTTGTATGCCTTGCTGCAAGGATAGCTTTGGTCAGGCCGCCCTCCACCAGTGTGGCTAGAGGTCATGTTTGGCCCTCACCATCATGGTGGCATGGGCGTGCTTGACTTCAAAGCTATGCTGCCAAGATCCTGGGCACCTGAATCGCGGCCATCACCGCTCCCACACTTCCATCCCAACACTGGTCCCGCGCAGCCCGCTCCAACTTCTCCTGAGCCTTGGGCCTCAACAATCCATCAAACCCCCACTTCCTGATGAAATACCTCGCATCACACACATCGGCCACAGGTCCTCACGGGACTAAAGCTCACTACAAACGAATCATACTCTCCATGTGGAGCGCTGAGTGGAGAATTTGTATTAGCGGACACACAGCCCAGAGAGGCCGCCCCTCTTCTCAGTTCACACAAGAGGTACAGGGGCTACCCATCCATGATGGCGTAATCCCCATTCGGCCCCATGTCCTATCTAGGGTGGACTACCTGGACATGATGGACATCCCTTATTCCATTAAGACCCAAAAAACAATCTGGAAATATGTACATCACCCTCTGTTGCAGCCTCAAGTCCGCTCATATGTGTGGCGCTGCCTGAGGCTGGTGTATCATACAGCTGAGCGCTCTAACGCTTTACACTCATCCTATGTCATGTGCAGCCAGTATGGAACGCTGTTCCACCGCCTGGAGAATTGCCCCACCTCTAAAGTTATATGGCGCGAAGTTCAACGTCTGCTGGGCCAGGATCAAACGCATCCCTTCAGTCTGTCAAGAGATATGTTTGCTCTATCAATGGCCTCCCCCTCCCACCCTCCCTCCGTGCTCTGGTGGTTGCAATCGCCATGTGGTCCATCCACACGATTGTCTTAGATGCCATCGCAGGCTCCACCCCCACCCTCCCAGAAACTGTCCACAGATTCCAGTCTCATTTGGTGGACCACTTTCAAGCGTGGATGTTTGGATACCTCCCACCGCGTCGCTGACAGCTGGTCTCCTCCTGGTTCCCAGTCTGGTTCATCAAAGCAGACCCCTTCCTCCACATGTGCTCAATAGTGGCTACGGCCTCTTCACACGTTCCCTTCCCCTCCCCATAAATGGCGTTCCCGCTGGCAACAAGAGATAGCATTGCTTCTCTGGGGTGCCTCCCCCGGTACTAAGTTTATCTATTCTGAGTCATATTCGGAAGTGTCCGTCCCATGGTCAGCCTTCCACGCAATAAATTTAAATTTAAAAATTCTGCCTTTTTGTCACCAAGGAAGTTGTTAATAACTGCTACAAATGACATCATTGCTTCTCTTTCCTTTTGATACTTTTTCAGAGTAACAATTATCTTGAATGTCGCTGTAGTCAGAGAATAGGGTTGAAGCTGAAAATTAGCGGAGTGGTCAAAGCATGAAAAGATGTAGGGAATATAGACTACTTTATTGTGTTATAAAGTGTCAATATTTATAGGATGCATGTGGACATAATGCTGTAAGGTCCTTCATGGCCCCACAGGATCAAATCTTTTACTTCATTCCAGATTGATCACTTGGATGGTGCCCTTATCATACTGAATCAACCTCATGACCACAGTGGTGGGGAAGCGCCTCTTGTTATTTGGGAAGCAGAGATAAGATACTTGAAGGTGATTCCATCAATTCTATTATGCGTTATGCTTCTTGAGCATATACAGTTTCTGTGCCCTCAGGATAAAGTTTATTAATGATGGTTAGAGAGTTGATTAGTTGAGGCTTGATTTGGAAGCAGGAATTTTAGTTTGCTCATCATCTCAAATCCCAACAACCCCCCTCAAGATCCTGTCAGAGGGGGTATAGGGCCAGAGTAACTGGCTATGCACCCAATTCACCACTGTCCCCTGATTGACATTGGCAATGGAGTACTCGGAGTTCACCTTATGAATGACATTATAAGGTCCAGACCAAAGAATGTTGAGTTTATTCTTTCAACATCTGGGTTGATAATAGAAAAGAATGAGATCACCTTGTTGGACATTCTCCTTTCCAATCTAAGGACAAAAATGTTGTAGGTATTAGTGTTCCCAATTCCGCTCTTATGATTGGCCCAACACCTGCCCAATTTTTAAATAATAATGTGGATATCAACGATATGAGTACCCACAATGAAAAAACCTTAGTGGTTTCTTGGTGGAATCCTAACAGTTGGAGGAATACAATTTATCACAAAAATTGGCTTAAAACGGTAATAATTAATAAGAAATACTCCGACTCCTTGGTCAAATACAAGGAGTATACTATCACACAGATCGGAACCTCCACAAGGCAAGAGGATGTTACCCATCAATGATTGGGTGTGAGTTAACCAATCATTATGATCTGAGTCTAACCACCACTGAGGTGCAAAGCTTTTACTTGAGGATAATAGGGTAAGTACTAGCCAATCATTACCATCCAAGTCTGACTACCGCCAAAATACCCAATCATTACCAACCAAGTCAGACCACCGCCGAGGTGAAAAGATTTTACTCACTGGTGATTGGATCCAATTCATCAAATCATACCGCATGGGTCAGTTCTACCTCTAAAAAATTTTATCTTCGATCTGATAGGCCAAAAGCCTATATTCCCTAATTTGGAAGACTGAGCTTTGCATTCTTTTGCTTCAAATATTGATGGTCTCAAAATTTGAACTAGTTTAAATAGGAAAAGCTAGTATCAAAAAAGGGACCTTTTCTGGTTTTTCCCTGCCTGTTTGATAAAACATAAAAAACCAAAATAAGAATTATTTTATACTTTTAATAGAAAGTAAAATATTCCGTTTTAAAATATTATTTGTGGCCTCCTTTAGTGGATCCCACAAATTGGAGCCCAACGTGGGGGTCAAGTCCCCTGAATACTTCAATAAGTATTAATAAAAAAATGGAGAGTGTCACCCGTTGGGTGCATAATGAGGAAGGAACTGAAGAAAATGATCAAATGGACAGCCCTACTGCTTTAATGTTTGAAGAAGAACAAATTGAGCCCACATTAATACCTGAGTCTCATCGCATCACTTGGCCAGCCACTGAAGTTGTAAGAGACCTCACTCATGGCATCCTTAACCCTGGCGACCTTGCATCTCGTGAATGAGCGTCGTTGGTAGAGGAATGCCACTAATTTCTCTACGAGACTAGTGTCCTCCCAGAGACCTATGGTCAGCTTAAAAATTTGTCCACCTATGTCCACAAGTTTGCTCACCCTGCTCTGGTCCATATGATGCATCTTTTAGCCGGCTATCATGAAGAACTTCATCAACACCTAGATACCCATGCAGCTCTGAACTCAGCCTATGAAAAGTTGTATCAACTGACATCCAAACATCTTGGGGCAGTTAAATCTGGTGCGGAAGCTAATCGCAACTACATCATACAGCTGTATGACCAACTTACTATTATGGATACTGGGATTGTAAAGTATGTCAAGGAGGTTATGAAGAAATTCCGGGATGAAATGAATGCATCCTCCACTAGCACCCGTTCATTGTTGGAAGAGTTTGCTAAAGAAATTGAAAAGCAAAATGAGCAAACGTGTCATGACCTTTCAGCTCATGACTCCGCCCTTCAAGAGAAATATGAACAGCGTATGGCTGTGGTGGAGCGACAGTTAATTCAGGCCTTTTTGCGTGTGGATGAGCTTGAACGGCGTCTGTTGGCTGGCTATCTAGCACCACCGCCATCCTCGTGGCCAAGGTTGTTCAGCTAGGAAAGGAGCTAGCTCTCAAAGCTTCGTTGGAAAATACCAAATATTTGGCACGGCGTCTGACTGCATGTGAGATCGAAGCAAAAGAAATAAAAGCTTCTCTGGAAGGCCCTGAGCTGTTAAAGGAAGTATACAGCTGACTAACGCAGGTCAAGCAAAAGTATGAGCAGATCAAGGATGGAGCACAAGGCCCAAGCTCACACCCTCATGACAATGAAGGGTGTAAACAAATGAAAGAAGAGCTGAAGAACCGCGTGAAAGCCGTGGAAACTGCTCAATTAAGCCTAAGCTCCATGGTGTCACAACTTCGTTTTCAAGTCTCTGCAATGAAAGACTGAGTGGAAGACTTTGAAACTTATATATCAGGGATCAAAGCTTAATTAAGACTGCGCAAATCTGGGCCTCTAGAAGCCCTCTCTAAAATGGAAACCTGGCTCGAAGCCATGCAAGATCAGTTTGAACGCCTTTCACGGACCTTCAATCAGTTGAGCTACCATTCTGAAACCCCAATAACAGAAGCTACAGCTATTCATACCCTGACTGGGGGTGAATCTAGTTCATTCAAACCAACGTTCAAAGACAAGTTCATCCCCGGCAAGGGTAGCATTGCCTCGTTTTTATACATCTATGAAGCAGCTATGGAAGGGGCCACTGATCGTCAGAAGGCCAAACATATCCACTCCTGTTTGGGTCGCATGGCACAAGAGGTGATGGTCCCACATATGGATGCTCTTAGCACCTGGTCCGAGGTTAAAGAGGCCCTCATAAACACGTTTGGCTCCAAACAAGCTTAAAGCATGAAAAAGCAAGCCTTCATGCATATGATTATTTGAAAAGAAGAGTCAGTTGACGCTTTTGCGGAATGATTCTATTTGGAAGCCCAGACGTTGTTAACCTCAAAGATAATGACTTTGAATGATGCTATAGCCGCCGTTTTGACTGGAGTGGCTTCTTACCCATCACTAGCAATGCACATCACTTCAGTTAAACGCTATTTCCATACCATCCAAGATATCAAGGAGGCATTAATAGATGTCGCTGATTTCCATAAGCTCAATGTCTCATGTGGAGCAGTAGCTCGACTGCACGTTTTAACCATTGATGATCAAAAGCCTAAGCCTTGAGCCCTAGCTATTGAGGACAAGAAGGAACCCCTTCAGATAAAGGGCCCTAAAGAGCAAAACCCCAAACCAAAACGTCTTGAACGCCCTTGATGTGAATACTGTGACAAAGTCGGCCACATGGAGGCTATGTGCTGGAAAAGAAAGCTGACGCTGAGTAACAGGAGCAGGGAAAAGCAATGTCAGCGTAGGGAAAGGCACACCTATTGCTGACAAACCTCATGTGCCTAACTCATTCAACCAACTAATGCCATTACCTCGCATCACAAATACCCCAGGGGATGATTCTGAGGGAGATACGGATGAGGTTGGCTACTACGTAGTTGGAGCACCTGCTGAGGTGAAAGTCCCCGATTGCTTAAATGCTGGAGGAGTGGATGAAGCCACTATACCTGAAGAAACATATCTCAGCCAAGTTCTGGGGGAACCAATTATTATTGATACTGCTAGCAACGCAGAAGATGTGGTGTCTCATCTTATAAGCCCTATCCATCATAGTCACACCATGAAATCCACCAAAGAAAATTACCCTGAGACCGCAGGTAAACTAACCTCCAATTTCCATCTTAGGGAGGTCTTAGCACTACTGCCCCCTTTTGGGGGGATCCTCACAAAGGTCGAAGTGGTGATTCAAAAAGTTTGGGTGATGGCCATTTTAGATACAGGCTCCCCAGTGAACGTAATCTCCTCCAAGCTGATGAAAAAGATCAAGCTTGCACCTGACTTGGAGTACAACCAAGACTATGGTACCTCTGGCCCAAACAACACCCGCGTGCTGGGTGCTTACTTGTACCTTCCCATCCATATTGGGAAGCTTATCTTATCGGCCCCTGCCATGGCTTTAGAAAATAATAATTATGACATGCTTATAGGTACTCAGTTCACGATTGAGTATGATGGCATTATCAACATGAAGCAAGGGCTCTTGTCGCTGCTTAATTACAAAGTTCCCTTGGTTTTAGCCAATACTGAACCTAGCAAGAAGGACTACTCTTGCATGTATAACAACCTTACAAAAAAAGCGACTAAAAAAGGGCAGGTTGCCAATAGGCTCTGCATTCCCCTTCCTACCATTCAAGTGGATGAAAAGGTACCACCCTACCATAACCGCAACACCCCTACCAACATTCTTGAGGGGGGCAATGTCAGACATTCTCTTTTTTCGATCTAAGGACAAGAATGTTGGAGGTATTAGTGTTCCCAATTCCGCTCTTATGATTAGCCCAACGCCTGCCCAATTTTTAAATAATAATGTAGATATCAACGATATGTTTACCCAATAAAAAACCCTAGTGGAATCTCGGTGGAATCCTAACAATTGGAGGAATACAATTTATCACAAATTGGCTTAAAACAGTAATAATTAATAATAGAAATATTCTGACTCCTCAGTCAAATATGAGGAGTATACTATCGCATGGATTGGAACCTCCACAAGGTAAGAGGATGTTACCCGTCAATGATTGGATGCAAGTTAACCAAGCATTATGATCCAAGTCTAACCACCGCTGAGGTGCAAAGATTTTACTCAAGGATGATAGGGTAAAAATTAGCCAATCATTACCATCTGAGTCTGACTACCACCGAAATACCCAATCATTACCAACCAAGTCAGACCACTGCCAAGGTGAAAAGATTTTACTCGCTGGTGATTGGATCCAATTCATCAAATCATTACCGCATGGGTCAGTTCTACTTCTAAAAAATTTTATCTTTGATCTGATAGGCCAAAAACCTATATTCCCTAATTTGGAAGACTGAGCTTTGCATTATTTTTCTTTGAATTATGATGATCTCAAAATTCAAACTAGTATAAATAGGAAAATCTAGTATCAAAAAAGGGACCTTTTCTGGTTTTGCCCTGCCTGTTTGATAAAAAAACATAAAAAACCAAAACAAGAATTATTTTATACTTTTAATAGAAAGCAAAATATTCCGTTTTAAATATTATTTGTGGCCTCCTTTAGTGGATCCCACACACCTAATTGAAAAATGGTTAAGGAGGGTCGTCTGACATTAAATTGGGATGCTCCCTTCTAGTGTGGTGACAATACCTTGTGAGATTAGGGCTTGAAGCTGGGCAATTTCATTTGCTGATGCCCTATAATTAGATTGGAGTTCTCAGAAGTGGAAGTATCAGGCAAAGGATTTGCACTACTTAGGAGCCAGGGAGCGCGTCCATATAGAGCTTTAAATGGAACATTTTAATGAAATGGTGGCAGCTTATTTGGTAGGTAAGAAACGCGTTAGGTAATTATTAACTTTTCTTTCTCGTTGCAAATCACTATTGCAACCTATTCAATTCAAGACTGAATCTAGTTTGATAATCTCACAGAGGAGATTTTTCTGCGCCCATGTCAGGGAGCAGTTGGGCAAGCAAGGTAAGAGGAGCAGGTGGAAGGCCCGCGGCCTCCAACATTTGAAAACGCCCCAGAGAATCTGGCAGAATTGACAAAAATCTTAAAAAAACTGGCGGTTACGATTTCCCTGGAGATACTCACATGGCAAGCACGATGCAACCAGTACATCAACACACCACACTCCCAACCACTTTTGTCGGTGGAATTCAGAGTCCGCGTGTATCTGGACATCAAAAAATGGCCTTATGGGAAAAAAATTTTGTGAAGATGTACACAAAATTTTCCTGACTGCAGTGTACGTTGCACCTCACTCCATGTCACGTGGTTGGCTGGACCTAGGTTTTGAGAGCAAAAAAGCAGCAGACAAGGCTGCAGCGGTGCATGTAGTGGTTGACCTCCCCAAAGGGCAATGGGTCGTTGAAACCAAATGCACCAGATGGACAAAATCAAACCAAATTTTCCTCACGTTTGACTTTTTGCCTACTATGGTAAAACGTGACATTTTGAAACAACACCTGAAAGATGGTCTCGCTGTATATGGCGAAATACAATTTTTTGAAATGCAATGCTTCACACTGATGCCACACCTGTGCACTGGCAAAGCCATCGCAGTTCTGACCCCAACTGAGGAGATCGTGAAGGACCTAACCAAGATCCTGCACTCCACTTTTATTGATATCACAGGGCATACCAACCACCCATTCTGGGTGACCGTGGACAGCGTGCCCCTCATTTGCACCCACTGTGACACGTTTGGCCACAAGGTGCATGCATGCCCCATCAAGGAGGGCGTCACATTCCAAGAGCACCCCTCAGCGGCCATGGCCAGTGGAGAGGCGCACTATGAACCAACCACAAGCACCAAGGAGGCTTTCCTGTGGGGAGCACAAGGCTGCTACCTATTGGTAAAGCCTATATCCCCGCAGAATGGAAGAAGGCTAAGCAGGCCCATAGGGCCGCGGCCAAGGAAACAGCTAAGGCCACCACCGCTATCCCATACTCACAACGCCAGGAGGACATGGAAACCTTCACGGTGGAAGCAACTCGGGAATCCATCAACCAATCAGATTGGGAAGCCCATAATGAGTGGGCCACTCAATCCGAGGATCTGATGGGAGACTCAATCTCACCCAATCGTTGCACCCAAGCTCTGGTCAAAACTGACTTGGGACCTATACCAACTGAAAATTTTTTTTGACCCACTCAATGGTGCACCGAACTCATCCGCACCGCAAAAAATTCGTCCAACGTCAGGAAAACAAAAAGTGAAGGCCAAATCCAATGTGACTCTTTCCACAAAAATCAACAAAACTCTGATAGTGTTGCTGCTAACACCCGTGCTGCTGTGAAAGCCTGTGGGGACCTAGAAGAGGCTAGTGGGCCTGGGTGCCCACCCCTCGCACCTAAGGTACAATGGGGAAATTTTCACTTTAGGGACATTGAATATCGCCGGACTCAAGGCCTCAACATCCTGGGCTAGGAAAATGAGTTTTTTACAAGACAATTTACCTGTGGATATCCTGGCCATCCAGGAGTCCCACTGTCCACAAGGTTCTGAGGAAACTTGGAAAACAATGCTCCTCCCATCCCTAACCTTTTGGTCAAAGCACTGTGGGGTGCTAATTCAGAAAAATAATTTTTTCAAATTTGTATCCTCAGAAACATTCCTAGATGGCCGAGTGCTCATCGTCACCTTCTCATGGGCTGATGTAGTGCACGCAATCATCAACACTTATGCCCCAGATGGTGCACACGAGCATCAGGAATTTTCTCGTTGGTCAAATCCTCCCGCTACCCCCTGATTCTTTCCTAGTCGGTGACATGAACTGTTGGCTAACCTCACCAATGGACTGATGGCCTCTCACCCCATGCCCCACAGGGTCACATTGAACTAAGTGTTCTAAAGGCCACCCTTAAGCTAATGGATGTGCTGCTGCGACATGCCCCACTGCTCAAAAACATGATGCGTCCCCACATCCACAACGGCCAATTAAGGTCCATGACCCACATCGACCTTATTCTAATGCCAGCGAAATTCCAACCCCACATCTTCCACTTCACAACAACGAAAATGGAATTCTCCAACCTCTGACTGGTCTCAATAACATACCACCTACCTGTCACAGTTGCTAAGGCCCCACATTGGTGCAAAATCTGCCCCCTCAAGCTCGCATCGCCAGGAATTTCCACGTGGGTGGAAATGGCAACTTTGGCTAAAAAGTTTGTTGCACCATTTTGTGCGGACCCCATTTCTACATGGGCAACTTTCAAAGAGGACACCATCCGCCACTATCGCCATCTCTCCTCCAGATGCTCACGAGCCACATAGGCGGTTATCTCATGCACTCTGGTGGAATTGGCCCACTTGGAGTCCAACATTCCAGCCACAGGATACAGCCCTGCATGGGGCTGGAAGTGGATGGAGGCAGCCGCCCACCTCAACGCACTCGAAAGGCAACACAAACATTGGGTTTGTGTCCAATACTGGGCCACATGCATCACTAAAGGTGACAAGTGCACCGCATATTTCTTTAAAAAAATTTTGCACCACGCCAGAGCGTGGCCTGCACACAGGTGCGAAGATCAGATAATTCTATTGCGGATACACTGGCCAAAGTGGCAATCAAAACACAAAAATATTGCTCCAAGTTGTACCGAGCTGAACCAATTCAGCCAGCTGAAGTGGCGGAATTTCTCAACTGAGCTCATATCTGCACCATTTTCTGATACCTGGAAATAATGAATTTAATTACTCCAAACAAATTGTGGACAGCCATTTGCGGTGCGCCAAACCAAAAATTCCCAGGCCCAGATGGCATTCCATATGAGTTTTACAAAAAATATTTCAAATATATTTCTCTACTTCTGCTTGCCTCACTTAACCAAAGCCTGTTGGAAATGCGCATCCTACCAGGAGGACATGAGGCCTTTACTGTCACACTCTTCAAGAAAGGGGATAAGCTTGACTTAGCCAACTGGCACCCCATTTCTCTAATAAACACAGACACCAAAATTTTAACAAAAATTATGGCTAATCGTTTAAGGACTGTAGCATCTGCCACCATCTCCCCAGAACAATTCAGTTTCATCCCCAGAAGGTCGATTTGGGATAACGTGCACTCTGTGGCTAATGTATATCAGTCCACAGCCTCTGGGGCACTTGTATTCTTGGACCAACAAAAGGCCTATGATAGAGTAAGCTGGAAATACCTAAGGGCCTGCCTCCATCAATTCCGCCTACCCCCTCGCTTCATCAACTGGGTGATGCTGCTCACGGAATCTGCAACAATGGCAGTGCGTGGCCCTGGCTTCCTAACGGAAGTAGTCCGCTTTCAAAGGGGCTTGCGACAAGGGGACCCCTCAGCCCACTCTTATACAACTTCAGCCTTGACCCACTACTGCAAAATGTGAATGCCCAACTCACCAGGGTCCATGTGCCAGGCCAAGCCCCAGTCAAGATATTGGCGTTCACAGATGATTGTGTGGTTGGGGTGTCTAATAATCAAGATGCACGCGCACTTGAAGCTCTCATCCAGGAATATTCCCAGGTAAGCAGCATGGCAGTGAACGCTATAAAGCTGAAATCATCCTCCTTGGTCGGTTTCAGAACTGCTGGGCCTCAGCAATTAGTTCCCAACCTGGCCCATCTGCTCGCCCACGTCCACGCCTTACTAACTCAACACACACCGCTCCACTGGTGCTCCCCTTCATGCCACATCCTACCATAGGACAAGTACGCCATCTGGGCGTGTGGATGGAGGCAGGCGAATATGCGTCAGCAGTAATGGAGTGCCATATTCTGGACAACGTGACAAAGCGAATTTCCTCTCTCAGAGCCCACCCGACTTCCCTTACTGGCAGGGTTGTTTTAGCCAACTCTATGCTCCTATCCAAAGTCTGGTTTGGAGCCCACGCCATCCCCTTCTCCCCAAGCTTCTTCAAATCTTTGTATGCCTTGCTGCAAGGATGGCTTTAGTCAGGCCGCCCTCCACCAGTGTGGCTAGAGGTCATGTTTGGCCCTCACCATCATGGTGGCATGGGCCTGCTTGACTTCAAAGCCCATGCTGCCAAGATCCTGGGCACCTGGATCGCGACTGTCACCGCTCCCACACTCCCATCCCAACACTGGTCCCGTGCAGCCCGCTCCAATTTCTCCCAAGCCTTGGGCCTCAACAATCCATCAAACCCCCACTCCCTGATGAATTACCTCGCATCACACACATCGGCCACAGGTCCTCACGGGACAAAAACCCACTACAAACGAATCATACTCTCCATGCGGAGCGCAGAGTGGAGAATTCGTATTAGCGGACATACAACCCAAAGAGGCCGCCCCTCACCCCAGTTCACACAAGAGGTACAGGGGCTACCCATCCATGATGGCGTGATCCCCACACGGCCCCATGTCCTATCCAGGGTGGACTCCCTGGACATGATGGACATCCCTTATTCCATTGAGACCCAAAAAACAATCTGGAAATATGTACATCACCCTCTGTTGCAGCCTCAAGTCCGCTCCCATGTGTGGCGCTGCCTGAGGCGGGTGTATCGTACAGCTGAGCGCTCTAACGCTTTACACTCATCCTGTGTCGTGTGTGGCCAGTATGGAACGCTGTTCCACTGCCTGAAAGAAGTGCCCCACCTCTAAAGTGATATGGCGCGAAGTTCAACGTCTGCTGGGCCAGGATCAAACGCATCCCTTCAGTTTGTCAAGAGATATGTTTGCTCTATCAATGGCCTCCCCCCTCCCACCCTCCCTCCGTGCTCTGGTACTTGCAATCGCCATGTGGACGATCCACACGATTGTCTTAGATGCCATCGCAGGTTCCACCCCCACCCTCCCAGAAACTGTCCACATATTCCGGTCTCATTTGATGGACCACTTTCAAGCGTGGATGTTTGGATACCTCCCACCGCGTCGCCAACAGCTGGTCTCCTCCTGGTTCCCAGTCTGGTTCATCAAATCAGACCCCTTCCTACACACGTGCTCAATAGTGGCTACAGCCCCTTCACACGTTCCCTCCCCCTCCCCATAAGTGGCGTTCCCGCTGGCAACAAGAGATAGCATTGCTTCTCTGGGGTGCCTCCCCCGGTACTAAGTTTATCTGTCCTGAGTCATATTCAGAAGTGTCCATCCCATGGTTGGCCTTCCCCGCAATAAATATAAAATATAAAGAAACGCGTTAGGTAGATAATGAATTCAGCGGGCAGGGTCGGAGGCGGCCATCTTCTGTAAAATATAGACAAGGGTATCATTAGCGCGTTCCACCGCCCAATGGTTGATGAATTGTAAGGGGCGGCGAAACTTTGGTTAGTGCAAGAAGAGAAGTAATTTCTTGGACTACTGTCAGATGAAATTTAACCCATTGTCCAAAAGTAAAACTGTGGGCATTCATGCTGGATGAAAACAGATCAAACAAGGAAAAGAGCCGTGGCTTTTATGGTAGCGGCGGGATCTGAAATACTTCAACTCATTTTGTCAGGTGGTCCATGGATAGGAGTAATATACTTATGGCCATGTAATCCAATGGGGAGAGGTCATATCAAATTAATGTTAATGACGCTGAAGGGTCTCATTGAGGTAACAAATGAGTGTTGAAATTGAGTTTTGGCTTGGTCTTAGGATTGACATTTCATACATGCCTCTAAGACCTCTTGGATGGACTTGACCATGTGGTCCTATTAACATCATGACTTCAACCATTTGTGAGTCTTTTAACCGCCATGCGTCCCACAGTAGTATGGGCTCTAGGATAACGTTGGGTTTGGAAGATGAGCGGACATTAGGAAGCCATTTCTTATTGACCTCTTGTAGAGAAGCCTTTCCTTGATTTAGTGTTTTAGGTCATCCTTCAGAGCTCATTTTGGACCTCAGTAGTTTCCAACTCCCATCGCTCATGTCAACCAATCAGATATCACAGTCAGTCTTCTTTGGGGGTCAAGGATGCTAGCACTGGCATCCTGGAGAGACCACTAGTGTTTTTGTAGATTGCACCCACATGATTGACAACGGTGAAATCATAGCTCTGCAGTCATAAGGCCCGTCCTAAGCGGCCATCAGTGTCCTTCATCTGCTTGAGCCATCAGAGCAATAGATGATCGGTGACAATAATAAAGTGAGTACCATAGAGATAAAGCTTAAAATGTTTGATGGCTAGCAAGACAACCAGGCACTCCCACTTGGTAAATCTGTTGTTTCGTTTGGCTTTGCTCAGTTTCCTGCTAAAATAGACCACTGTATGGTCAACATGGTTTTCATCAATCTGGGCTAGGATAGCCCAAACAGCAACATTGCTCATGTCCATGAGCAGCAGAAAGGGTTAGTCAAAACGCAGGTGAAATAAAATGGGCTTGGTACAAAGAGAAGTCCTCAACGCATTAAAATCATATTCTTGTTCAGGCCGCCATTCAAACGGCATGTTTTTCTTCAGGATGTAAAATAGAGGCTCAAATAGGTCAGCAATTCAAGGGAAATTTGATGATGATAGCCCACAATGATAAGAAAACCCGGATATCTCCTTAAGCTCTGGGGTTGCGATATCTTATATTTATGGCGCCAACTTTATCCAGTATGATCTTGATGCCATCCTTTGCAACTTTGTGTCCAGCCACTCCCTTTCTGACTGGAAGAAAGAGCAATTAAAAGGTTTAAGCATAATAGAAGCCTTCTGAGGCTAATTGAAAACATTCCTAAGATGCTTGACGTGTCCATTAAAGGTATGTGAGAAAACAGTAATGTTGTCTAGGTAGATGAGAACACATGGCAGCTTCAAGTCCCCAAGGATCCCATACATGGCGCATTGGAAATTGGCGGTGCATTACAGAGGCTGTTGGAAAATTGACTATGGGCTCTGCTAGTTGGCAGGCCAACCAGTATGAAGACTGGTCAGCCCTTGCCATTTTCGCCTTAGGCGATGGGGCCAGCAGCACCAGTTAATCCTTAACATCTCACCCGCGCCATTCAGGGATCCCATAGCCTAAACTCCAACCAACGAAAAAATATAAACTTATGAACAAGGTAGAATAGGCAAAGGGAGATATATATCGAGAAGGTAGCGCCAGGTATTTATACTATTTACAAAAGGGCTACTTCACCCTCCACCAACCTATTGGCTCTTCCGCTGGTTCTTCCAGCCAACTACTCTTACTATTCTACTAATGCACTATTTTCTTCCCTGGCGTCGACCCTCTCACTCCGTCCTTTCTAATGTCTAAATTAGTTTTGGCTCATCCTCAGCCTTAA
This sequence comes from Massospora cicadina, assembly GCA_022478985.1. Lineage (NCBI taxonomy): Eukaryota > Fungi > Entomophthoromycota > Entomophthoromycetes > Entomophthorales > Entomophthoraceae > Massospora > Massospora cicadina. The sequence goes on from JAKSZP010001380.1 coordinate 205,375, forward strand.
GTTTCCAGTGAGCCATATAAATAATCAATCTAAGTAAATGTTGAATTTGGATTTGACATTTGAATTGATAATACTGTGCCAGAAACAACTTTGTTCGCTTGCTTTGACTTAAAATATCTCGGCATCTTGCCAATATCTCTTCTCATCTTATCTCAATTACTTGATTATAATAAATGAGTTGCCAAAAACAGCTTTGGCTGCCTCAAACTCATAATTGTCGGATCTGCCAACCTCAGATTATCAGTATAAGCAGTGTATTCATAGATGAATGATAGAAGTGAATACATCGGCTTTCAACCAGAATTCCCACAACGGACCACAAATGGCAGTTGGCATTGAACACTGATCCCACTGACTGATACTAATTGGATCATCCTTGGCTATTATTTGCCAGTGATCCTTATAATAATTTGGGGCCAACAATTGGCCCTACTTGAACCTACTTCCAAACTTGGCAGAATAATAATTTTGTTTTAATCCAATTTGGGGTGCAACTAACCAGCAATCATATCAAATAACACGAAATTCAGTCTTAAGCCATTCCGCCAGGATTGGCCATATCATCCCAAAATAACAATTAATCATTGGAGGATTCCATCTGGTTAAAATTCTGACAGAGGCCCTGGGGCATCCTTATGGGATCAAATAGTCCCTCATTGGCTATGAGTGCGCTCTTGGTTCAATTTTCAGGGGAGAGCTCTACTTGCCAATATCTACTAGTGAAATTTATAGCATAAATCACTGCAATCTGGCAATCAGTCAGTGGAAATCATCAATTTGGGGTAAAGGATACCTGTCCTTCTTGTTGGTGGGTTGAGCCATATAAAGTCCATCACCACCCAGTGGCTGCCATCCATCTTCTGAACCAGCAGGAGAGGAGAGACCCAAAGCTGCTCAAAGGCACTAGGAGTCTGGCGTCAAGCAGTTGTCTGAGCTCCACCGCCACATGAGCTTCTTCACCATGCTCTTGCAGTAAGGTCAGAACCAGAAGGGGGAACGTCCCCAGTCTTTACGTGATGTAGAAACCACTCATTATCCCAAAGTCATAGGTTGAGGACAAAATAGGTCGGAATACTCCTCTAACAACTCTTGAACTTTGCACTGTTGGTCAGCAATGAGGTTCTTCCTTATACTGGTGTCGACCAGGGCCACAAATGGGGCGTTTCCAAAACAAAATCCTTTAGGCTTTTTAAAACTATGGACATTGTCAACAGCCTCCATTGGTATGAGGCGGACATAGGCGGGACTGTTTGGTCCTACTATTTTTGGTTTGTCAGTAAGGTTAGCCAACAACACTGATATAGATCCAGCATAAGATAGATCTAGAATTCCTGGACAGGTTAGCACCTCCTGGGCGGATGGGTTGTCTAGGCCCCTGACTTCCAGAAGGTATCCAGAGATGATGTTAACATGGAACTGAGTGTCAGAAATGACTTGATACTTCGGAGGTATTGTAGTCACCTTAGGTATGTATATCAGCATACCTTCTTGCCTAACAGCAGAGGGTGCAATCAGATCAAGTGCCCCTTACGCGATATTCAAGCCAATTTATTCAGCCCAAACTCTCCAGTAGGCAGGCTCAGACCTTGACCTTCGTCTTAGAGCTGCAAGAAGTTTTAAATATCAAGGGGACCCAATGCCCTTAGTAGAGATAGAAAGCCTTCATTATAATGGACAACTGCTGAGTAGTCTCAAAGGAACTGAGTCCCAAAGGAGCAGGTCATAGCTAGGGTTATCTAGCATGATAGTGGAGGTATTTACAGCGAGCATCCCAAACTGTATAGGTAGGGAAGAATAAGTCCCTATAAATCGAGTCAATTGCAGGCCTGACATACCATACTCCATACAGTGAGGCAAGTCCAGAGCGATCTTGATGCGCTTCATTAACTTAAACAGTATAACTTTCATGTGGAGCCCTGTCAACTATGGTAAGGACTGAGACCTTATGAACTCAAACTGTGATGCGGGTAACCAGGCTTCCAAACTGGGGAGGTAGCATGAGGAACATGGGAGAGTTATTGGAAGAAGAGTAAGCAGTATCATCCTTTTACTATTGACAGGTACCAAACTTCTTCAGGTATGATAGCTCCAGAATCTTCGAGGTTATGGAGGATTCTTAAGGCATAGTATGGATGTCAGCATGGAGCGCCTCATCTTTCATGCTGAAATACCTTTTCCCGCCTCCTTAGCAAGTCATTTCCAGCAGGTTTTAGCGCTATGTCTAAAACTTTTGCAATAGGTGCACTGAGGCCAAGAATTCTTCTGGTTTTACCATATGGACTTGAGGATGGTTAGAGGGATCCAAGGAGTTATACTTGGAGAGTAGGATCTACTCTAGGATCTCGTTAAGTGTTTGCTTAATTTTTTGGATGCAGGTAAAACCGTTCTTCTGCATAATCATATGAATTTGAATCTTGGGTAGGATCCCAATGCAGAGATGACAGCAGTAATAGCGTCATCCAAGGTAATATGATTGGTAGTACCAATTGGCTGTTCTTGAGTATAAAAACAGCTGTCAAACTCCATAGGGCTTTCTTTATTCAGGCGGATACCCATGAACGCTTGTTTTTGGTTGGCTAGGGTTTGATTGCTGCTGAATTCTTGTATAAAAGCCCGTATGGACCTGTTCCCAGGTGTTGAACTCCTTCAAATAGGGAGTCATAATCTCCTGGGCAGTGGCTTTAAGGCAGAGTAGATATGCTTCACTTTCGGCAGTTGTTGGCCTTCTCCATGGAACTTTCACATGCGCGCAGGAAGGAGGCGATGCTTTCCTGGCCAGCGATGAACCTCTCTTACAAACTAGGCTTAAAGTTAGTTTCAAGAGGAGTGGAGAGGGTGTTAACGCAAGAGATGGGCGCATGCTTGGAGATCTCTTTCTCTGCATAGTTGCGGGGGATATGATGGTCTAATTGTGATAATAGGTTCTCAAGGTCCTCTTGGATATCTTCCCAGTCTCAGTTGAGAAGAAAACGGAAGCTTTATTTGAATCCTGCTCTTTTATGGTTTGATGTCAGCGCTTTGAAGGCAAAGCTGGCTCTCAAGGGTGGTCAAATGGGTTTCAAACCCTTGATAAGATTGTTTGTGCTGAGAGATGCAGCTATTGGTAAGCTTAGTGAGGGCACTAAAGCTGTCCATTTCGCCCAACAATAACTTAAAGGAGATCCAGGGGTCAAGGGGAACTCTAAAACTCAGAGTTTGCATCCCTGAACTACATTCCAAATTTGATCACATAAGGCGGCCAAGGCTGCTAACACATCCTTTCACCATTGGTCATCAGGGCCTCAGGGAGTGGGCGCTGCAGGGCCTGAGGTCCCTCAAGGTCCCTGGGGACCTTCTGGCCCTTTAGGACCTTCACTCCTGGAGATGTAGTCATGAGAGGCCAGCTCCAGATAGTGTTGTTGCAAGTTCTTTACTAGATCCTCTACTTGGAGGAAACGCTAGTTCAGGTAGCCTCGAGGAGTTGGACGTTCTGATGCAGCTGGTCCTCAAGATAACCAAATATCCCACTATTCAACACTGAGATTTGGCCTCATGCCTCATTAATTAATTGTCAGTTATCAATAATGGCCTCACAGTTGTTGTGGACGAAGGAGGAGGCCTTGTTCATGGAAATCAACGACATGGGAATGTAAGGCCTGGGTGAGCCTCAGTTGTCAGGAGACTTCATGATGGTGCAACCCAACAAACTGGAGAAGGTGATGAATAGCATGCAAACAAAGTTTTGAAGGTAATGTTTGGGTCCCAGGGTAAGTTCTCCCACTGGCAGCTGGGCTTAAGTAATGAGGTCCCACATGGTAGAGGGCACAGAAGTGGTTCAGGATTGTCTAGAGCGGGCGCCCATGGAGTAAATGCCATTATTAACTGTTGGAAAATATTGTTAAGGTTCTCATACTGAATTTGATACTGACTTCCATCAACTGAAGGCAGGGAGAACTGTAATGAGGCCCAGAATTATAAACTCTCAGGCTTCGTGAGTGGCATTTCATACCATGAGGTACTAATCCATTAAGAAACGCTTCTTGATCAATCAGCAGATTGTTTTTTAGGACTGCTAGTATTCTTCATTATTCGTGTTAGAAATTTTCACTTAGGACAGCTCAAACATATGTAGTGATCCACTTCTCTTGGCGTAAACGTTCTCTTGACTATTGCCAAAGTCTGAAAATGTGCTAAAGTTTAAATCATTAGCGGAGAGGTCAAAAAATGAAAAGATGGAGAAAAATTAGACTACTTTATTGTGTTATAAAGCATCAATTTTTATATGGCGTGTGGGGACATGGTAACTCAGAGGCCTTTGTGGCCTGTGTGATCAGGATCTTTTACTGCCTTCCAGATTGACCACCTGTACGGTGCCCTCATTGTACTGCATCATCCTCATAACTGCAGCGGTGGGGGAAGCGCCTCTCATGATTTGGGAAGTGAGGGCAGGATTCTTGATGGTGATCATTGATTATTATATGTGTGATGCTTCCTGATTGAATCTAATTTTGGTGCCTTCAGGATAAAGTTCCGTTCATGCTGGTTTGAAAATGAAACAGTTGAGGCTTTATTCATGAACAGGGCTTTCAACTTGCTTGTCATCTCAAATCCTGACATCCATCTTCCCAACAAATTTCTTGTCATGTATAAGGGATTGAATGCGAGGACCATCAAACAAACCTGCTTTTTTCTTTTCTAATGAAAGACCAAGAAAAGCAGAAACAATGTGTGAAAAGATTCATTTTCAGTATTCATAGCCTTTACAAATTGTTTTGTCACGTCAAGCTTGATATGCAGCAGGGAGAAGTATATTCTGTCTTGACTGTATTCCATGAAAACTAGGAGGATGCACAGGAAAACTGACTTCATATTTGGAACCACCAATGCCAAAATATATAGAACCAGTTATAAATCTCATGCAATAGAAAAAAATTTGTTTTTGTGTGTAGTCAATACACAATCTGAAGTCTGATGTGAAAATGATATAAAAATAGGATCCACCAATCATATAATTGATAAATCAGTACAATTCTCTTTATGTATTATGACATTAAAGCAAAAAGTTTATGAACCAACAAATTTCTAAAAATTTCAAAAATTAACCTAAAAATTATCTAAAGGTGATGAAATAAAATTACACCAATCTTTCAAAAACTTGGTCACTTAAAAGATGTTTGAAACTTGTTTCAACCCAGAAATTTCTTTTCATAACTGTTAAGGTTAAAATCACTTAAAAACTTTGTATTGTCATTACTAGTCTTTTTTATTTAGAAAAATATTTAATTTGTTTACTAATTTCTAATTGAACTGTTATCAGTATAGATTATGCTTCCTGTCCCCAAGCAGAAGCAATTGTATTAAACTTAATAAAGCCCTTAAAAACCTTTTTAGCTGCCAAATTCAATATAATCCTCCTTATTTTATCAAAATTGTAATATCATGCATCTTGAGCATTCTGGGGTGTTTATTTAACCATTACAATAAAATCTAGGCTCTTTCTTAAGCGTGAGAGTTTCCTAATAAATTCTTTTGGAATCCTGGCACTATGGTACTCGCTGGTGCTGTTGGCCCAGGATTTCAACAATTTAGTGGAGGGTGGAGGATTAAGACTCTTAGTCGCTGTTAAAGATTTTATGGGAGAAATAAACTACAAATAAAATATATATTGGATAATTTTTTTTAGTACTAGATGGTCCCAACCCAAGGGTATATTGAATAATTTTATAAATACAACAAATTGGGGATAAAAAGCAACCCTTTATTAAATTAGTGCTTACATTATGTACAATACTCAGGGGATAATAGTGAAATTTGAGACAATTAATGATAGGTGGAGGTTATCTTAATTTAGACAAATGCAATTCAACCTATCAGAACTCTCAGAAAACCTTTCACCTCTGTATAATTTAATTTGAGTTGTGAAGTCAACAGCCAGTATAATGTATCATTGTGGTAATATCTTAACATAATTTTCCAATAAGACCACCTTGAAAGTTTTTATCTTGGTTGATTACCAGATTTCTTAGTGGATATGTTTGATAAAATTTCCATCTCCATAATCCCACTTCAGGTCTAATAAAGGGGTGGATTTCTCCTAGAAAGTAAAACTGAATTTAAGTTAGTGGTTGGGTAACTTCCAAGTCATTTGGCTTATTTCACTGGGGCTCAACGTAGCTTTTCATTTCACACCAAGCAATTCAGCCATGGGATTAGAATAAAATATTACTCCTTCAAATGATTCCACCAAAAATTGGACTGAGGATTTTCATAATAAGTAAACTATTCACCATCAGGATATTCCTCTCACTTAGTCAAATATTCAATTGCCCAACAAAGTCTAAATAAAATTTTAAAGTAGAAGCCCAGCCTGTTTTTTTAGTGAAAATTCTTTGCATTAATTCTAATAGTGCAATTTTTAACCAATGATTTATTCTCTGAAATAAATCTCTGAGTATTCTATAACTTATAATATTATTTTATCAGAGAGATTTTTAGGTTAAACTTTATTGTATTGTTACAATCTTTTATAAAAGTTGGGATAGATAGGACATATAACTATTATATTAAAAACAAGTTTCTATTCTATTGAGGTTAGATTATATAAAAAAATTGCTAAATTAACATCCAATAATTCACATTCTTAGATTGATAAAACTATTATAAAAAATGCTATCTGGAACAATGGAAAGCACCCATTATGTTATCTCATTTTACTAGTTTAAACCAAGCAATAACTTATCAAGGCACTTCAGTATATATTTGTACTATATATTATAAGAATAACATAAAATTTTTTTATATAAATTACAAAAATTTAACCCAATTTAATACTACTTTTGTTAACTATTTTCTTTTTAATACTTTATAATAGAAATTTAAGATTTAATTTTTCTTTCTGATTACTATCACTTTTAGTAATACAATTCAATTCAAACAGCCCAATTTGATAATCAATACCAGGTGAGATGAGTATGATTAATAAAGCAAAGAGTTGGGCAAATGTGGTAAAGGGCAGCAGACATGGACCTGCACTGCCAAAAGGTACCAAGCGCACAGGTACAAATGAAAATCTCAGTAAAAACAAAAAACCCAAGGTGGCGCCCCCCGCGGGTTTTATTAATTTTTTGGTAAAATACTGCAGTTATATGGAAGTATCCCTATCACAACCACTGTCATCGGTGGAACATGGGATATGAGTTTTCCTGGGCATAGAAACACTGACAATGTGGGAAAAGTTTGGCAATGCCCAACATAAATTTTTCCTGCATGTGGTGTACTTAACAACCCATACTATCCGCAAAGGTTGGGTAGATCTTGGGTTCAAAACTGTGGAAGAAGTGAATGAAGCAGCAAAGGTCAGAGTAGTACTCGACCTTCTCAATGGACAGCATTTGGTACCAACCAAATGCACCCATTGGACAAAATCCAAAGATATTTTTATAATTTTTGATTATCTACTGACCACACTGGCGCACACAGTAGTCAAAAGACATCTCCAAGAAGGCTTGAAAACTACAGAGAAATTAAACAATTCAAGATGCAAAGATTCCAGCTGATTCCAACCCTTAGCACTGGGAAGTCAATTGCAATTATTACCTCAAACCAAAAGGTAGTGGAGGATATTACAAAAATCCCTCACATTGCATCCTTCACCATTGATGGGGAAAAATCCCAGCTGTTCTGCGCAACAGTGGAGAGCGCACCCCCCATATGCAACCACTGCCAGGCCTTTGGGCACAAGATTCATGCTTGCCTCATAAAAGAAGGCCTGAGATAAATGGAATTCTGTGAGGAGGAAATGGTTTAAGATGACTCAGAGTATGCCAAAATCATGGATACAATACAAGCATTCAACTGGGGAGAACACGTAAAATATAAAATAATTTTTCCAATTTCCTCAAAAGAACAAAAAATGGCCAAACAAGCTTGCAAGCTGGCCGCTGCCAAGCAAAGGCCTTGGCAGAATCATCCATATCTCTGGAACAGATCCAGGAAGACATGGATGAATTTGAATCAATGAACCAATCAAATCCTGGGGAAAACCAAACACCCAATATGACCAGATTGAATTTGGCGGAACCCAATTCGGAAATGAATGCAGCAAAACTGGAGTTCAGCGCACCCCCCCAAAATTGTGTAATTTAACCCAATCAGGAAGGAAAATCAACAATGGAATGCGCAAGAAAATAATGCAGCTAATAAAAGCATACAAGTGCACCACAATGATAAATTGAAACCAAGCAAAGCCAAGAGAGGAGAAAAAACAGCGGCGATGAAAGGGGCAGAATACACCCAACTTCCTACTCATGGCTATGCCCTCCGCAGAAGAGGTGCATTGGAGAGTAATGTGAGCGAGGGAGTAGGGCTGTGGGGCCCTGCTAACTGCTCCTGAGGCGCATCGGGCGTCTCAGTAGAGATAGGGACGCTGAACATAGTGGGACTCAAGGCCTTAACGGCCTGGGCAAGAAGTTGAGTCTCCTATGAAACCCACCTGTGGATATCCTGGCGGTGCAGGAAACCCACTGTCCACAAGGAGAGGAGGAGGCATGGGAAAAATTCTCCTCCCAACAATATTGTTCTGGTTGCAACACTGTGGGGTGATAGTATGCTCGAACCAAAACTTTAAATTTATCAATAAAAATTCATTCTTGGATGGCTGCATACTTGCTGTAACCTTCTCATGGCACACCGAAGTGCACACAATAGCCTGTGTGTACACCCCAAATGGTGCACCTGACCAAAAAGAAGTTCTAACAGCCCTAACACAACTAAATCTACCAGCAAGTACTTTCATCATGGGAGACATGAACTTCTGGATTAATCCAGATATGGACTGATGGCCATATGCAATGGAGATACCACAAGGGCAAGTGGAACTCTGCGTACTAAAGGCCACCCTGGGACTATATGATCCACTACCAAAAAGGCTACCCCAGCTACAAAACATGACACGATCATATGTACACAACAGTACTTTGTCTCTATGTCATGGATAGACCTGATACTCGCACCAATAATTTTCCATCACCAAATTCAAAAGTTTAAAACTAAAAAACTCAAATTTTCTGACCATTGGCTAGTTTCAGTGTCCTACAAAATGGCGGAACCAAGTACCCAAGCACCCAGATGGTGCAGAATATGCCCAGAAAGTTTAGCTGACTCAGAATTTCAATCCTGGATGGAGGAAATATCCTTAACCCAGGATTTTCAAAACACCTTTCTGCTTGGACTTCACTAACCACCTGGTAAAACTTAAAAAAATCAACAACCCAACAAATCAAACATACATCATCTAGAAGACACAGGGCATCTTCAGCCATTATCAAGCACACCTTGGCAGAAATTAACCACCTAGAAAACAACGTCCCATGAATGGGATACAGCCCTGGATGGGGTCACAAATGGGCGGAGGTTTCTGCTTGGCTAAACACCCTGATCCGTGAATACCAACACCAAGTTAGAGTTCAATATAAAGCCAAAAACATAAGAGACAGAGATTTTTGCTCAAGCTATTTTTTCCGCCAATTCCACACCCAGAAAAATATAATAGCTTGCACACAGGTCCGTTGACTGGACAAATCCATAGTGAAAACACCCGAAGAAGTCACAACCAAAGTGCACAGCTTTTATATGAAATTGTATAAATCTGAACTGGTCAAACCAGAAAAAGTCGAAAAATTTCTTACAAGCGCACATATTGACACTTTGGCCCAAAATAACAATTTAATCAACTTAATATCACGGGAGGAATTATGGGAAGTAGTACGCGGTGCACCAAGAGGGAAATGCCCTGGACCTGATGGGATTCCCTATGAATTTTACATAAAATATTTTACTAACATTTCTAACATTCTTCTAGCTTCAATGAATAAGTGTATTATGAAAACATGCATCTTACCTGGAGGCAAAGAAGCCTACACTGTCACTTTGTTAAAAAAAAGGAGACAGACTAGACCTTTTTAATTGGTGCCCAATCTCCCTAACCAACACAGATACCAAAATTTTTCACAAAAATCATGGCCAAACGACTTTGATAAATTGCAACTGACGTGAAATCCCCATCACAATATAGATTTGTTCCAAGAAGATCCATATGGGACAACATCCACACAATTGCAAATGTCTGCCAGTCCAAAACCTCTGGAGCACTTGTCTACTTAGACCAACAAGAGGCATATGACAGGGTGAACTGGACCTATCTTAGGGCCTGCCTTCAAAAATTAAACTCCCAAATAGATTCTTAAACTGGGTGATGTTGTTCACAGAGTCTGCTACCATGGCTGTGCGAGGAGCAGGTCTTTTTAACCAACTCAGTAATCGCACAGAGAGGACTCAAACAATGAGACCCCTTAAGCCCTCTACTTTACAATTTTAGCTTAGACCCTCTAATCCAGAATACAATTACACTTCTCAAGGGAATAAATGTCAAGGGCCAACCACCAGTTAAAGTGATGGCCTTCGCTGATGATTGTGTGGTTGGCATATCCAACAATCAGGATGCTTGCAGAATTGAGGAGATAATACAAGATTACTCAGCCATAAGCAACGCATCACTTAACACTGAGAAAATGGAAACTAAACTTCTGAAAAATATAAGACACATTGGATGCCATCTACCCAGAGCCAACAAATCAATACAACATCAAGATTCCTGACCAGACATAGGATGTAAAAATTAGCAATGACCTCACTGAAACTTCCATTCATCACCAAACCAACAGCTGCCCTGTTCGTCACTTGAGGAGTATGGTTGGAAGAAGGAGGTTACGCCAACTCCATGATGGAAAATCAACTTCTAGACAAAATCACAAAACGCATTGCCTCCTTACATGGACACAAAACAGGTCTAACAGGAAGGGTCACGGTAGCCAACTCTATGATTCTATCAATCATATAGTTCACAGCCCATGCAATCACTTTCTCACCGTCCTTCTTCAACACAATACACGCCCTATTACAAGGATGGCTCTGGTCCAACCACAACCCCCCTGTACGCCTTGAAACCCTATTTGGCTCTAGAAGGAATGGAGGTATGGGGCTTACTAATTATGTAGAGCAAGCGACCCATATACTAGGATCCTGAATAGCTCAGGTGACTAGCCCAGATCTTCCAGATACACATTGGGCCAGAACAGCAAGATATAACTTCACACGAGCACTCTAATTAAGAAACTCATATCACCCAAACACATTAATCAAGTATCTGGCATCCCATCCTACAGTTGGAGGACCACACGGCACTCCTGCACATTTCAAATGAATACTCCTAGCCATGAGAAGAGTGACATGGCGGATCCACATAAGCGGCCAAACCAGTCACCAATGATTCCCAAGGCTAACTCACAGACAGGAAATTAATGACCAAATAGTCACAGTCAATATAATATGCAGAAATCCGAGTACCATAGCCAGGATATATTACATGGACCATATGGACATACCTTACAACCTAGAGACTCAAAGAAGAGGTTGGAGATACACACATCACCCTCTACTCCAACCCAGGATAAGAGCACATGTATGGAGATGCATGAGGAGAGTATACCGCACAGCAGAACGTTCAAATGCCACTTACACCTCATTTACATTATGTGGTCAGTATGGAAGCTTAGCCCACCGTTTAGAACAATGCCCAACATCAGTGGCTGTATGAAAAGAGGCCATGCGCCTATTCCGCCAAGAAAATGGACAACCATTCAGCCTAGCAAGGAACAGTTTCGCTATAAACATGGACTCTCCTATCCACCCATCCCCCAGGGCGTTAATAGTAGCAATAGCACTATGGACGATCCATACAATAGTACTGGAATCGTTCACAGGAGCAGCGCCTACAATCAAGAAGCCATCCGTCGCTTCCACAACCATATATTGGAACATTTCCAAGCATGGCTGTTTGGACACATGACCCCCAAAACAGAAGGACAATCTACACATGGTTACCCATATGGTTCCTAAAGGTTGATCCTTTCCTTCACACATGCTGCATCCAAGAATAAGCCAGCATAACCCCCTTCTCTACCATCCTAAACTTGGTGATCCTGGAGACAACAAGAGGGGCCTTGAACCCTCTGGGGTGTCTTTAATTTTTCGAATTTCATTAGTTTCCTCACTATATTGGAAGTGCTTGTCCCATGGTCGACCTTCCCCAAATAAATTTAAAATTTAAAATTTATTTGAGGTATACCAACCAGGGGATGGACATTACCAAAACAGAAATTCCAACAAAACAAATCAAAAATATGAATTAACCACCCAAAATGAGCAGTGAGACATACAAAAAAAGAAGAAAATAACCTACCAGGTGGCACAGCGGTGAGCCACTTATCTCACCATGGCGGATAGGTAGGGAGGATCAGGTGGATCATCATCTTTGGCTTCAACATTGAAGAGGCAGATCAATGATGAGAGCAAAGGGTTGGGGCATCCGCGGGATGAGGGTCAAGGTGAAATATATAATCATTGAGGTCGTCATTGACAATTTGGACCTGGAGCATAGCCTCTACAAGTTCAGCAAACTGGTGTTTCACTTAAATGTGGGCGTTGGAAAGATGGGCAAATTATTGCAATGTTAGCTCTTGTGATGCATGTTGATGGGCAAAACCTGTCAATTCAGTGACATGCTTGACAGCGGTGAGGGCATCTGCTCTGAGTCAGTTGATTTCTTCTTCTGCAACAGCAGAAAAACCAGGATGGAACTTGGGGTCAAGCAGCCCTTTTTTAAATTCAGCGACAGAGGCTGCCATGGCTTTGTGGAGATGGCAACTTTTAGGTGAAGCTATCGTGGCCTCAGCTAGCTGATAGTTGCTCAGGAAAGGGGTAGCAGTGAGTTTGGGGATATATTTTTTGGGTGGGAATGGAGCATCAAAGTCTGAATTAAGATAAGGTTCTAAGTTGATTGGTTGGTCTGGAGGTGGGACAATTTCACCAAATTTATTCACTTCATTCAATAAGTCCCAGGAATTTTGGTTAAGTAGGATTGATTTGGGAATATGTGGCGTGGGTTGGGTAAGTTTTAGGGTGGAAAATTGTTGGATTAAATTTGGGTTCAAGCCTGTGCCCAATTGGTTGGATTTTGAGTAAATTTGGCTGGCTTTGGTTTTAGTTATAGGACTTTGCAAAAGCATTAAGAGCTCAGCCAGAGGGGGTTGGGGCAGCCAAAATCCCCGTTCAAACGCTTTTGGTGTGGCCACATGAGCAGAGTTGGCAGTATTCACATGGTATGAGTTGTAGTGACATACTTTCTTCATATAGTCTAATTCTTGGAATAGGGGGCAAACTGTGTGACTGTTGTCAGTGTTAGCCCAAAATAGATGGTCAGGTGCGGATAGGATATAGGCATGCGGTGGGATGTGTTAGGCCATGTTTAGCTGGTGGGGGGTAATGGTGGCCATTGCTCAAGGTGCCACTAGGCGCTCAGCATCACTTGGGACAAGGAATTGGAGGATGGGGTTTGTGCCATAAGTGGACAGCACTGACGTCAACTCCTCATATAGATTTTAAATTTTAGATCTATTTTGGGGAAGGCTGACCATGGGACGGACACTTCCAAATAGGACTCGGGAAAGACAAACTTAGTACCAGGGGAGGCACCCCATAGAAGCGATGCTATCTCTTGTTGCCAGCGGGAACGCCACTTATGGGGAGGGGAGGGAACGTGTGAAGGGGCCGTAGCCACTATTGAGCACGTGTGGAGGAAGGGGTCTGATTTGATGAACCAGACTGGGAACCAGGAGGAGACCAGCTGTCAGCGACGCGGTGGGAGGTATCCAAACATCCACGCTTGAAAGTGGTCCACCAAATGAGACCAGAATCTGTGGACAGCTTCTGGGAGGGTGGGGATGGAGCCAGCGATGGCATCTAAGACAATCGTGTGGATAGTCCACATGGCGATTGCAACCACCAGATCATGGAGGGAGGGTGGAAGGGGGAGGCCATTGATGAAGCAAACATATCTCTTGACAGACTGAAGGGATGCGTTTGATCCTGGCCCAGCAGACGTTGAACTTCGCGCCATATCACTTTAGAGGTGGGGCACTTCTCCAGGCAGTAAAACAGCGTTCCATACTGGCCACACATGACACAGGATGAGTGTAAAGCGTTAGAGAGCTCAGCTGTATGATACACCCGCCTCAGGCAGCGCCACACATGGGAATGAATTTTAGGGCTGCAACAGAGGATGGTGTGCGTGTTTCCAGATAGTTTTTTGGGTCTCAATGGAGTAAGGGATGTCCATCATGTCCAGGTAGTCCACCCTGGATAGGACATGGGGCGTGTGGGGATCACGCCATCATGGATGGGCAGCCCCTGTACCTCTTGTGTGAACTGAGGAGAGGGGCGTCCTCTTTGGGTTGTATGTCCGCTGATACGAATTCTCCACTCAGCGCTCTGCATGGAGAGTAGGATTCGTTTGTAGTGGGTGTTAGTCCCGTGAGGACCTGTGGCTGATGTGTGTGATGCGAGGTATTTCATCAGGGAGTGGGGGTTTGATGGTTTGTTGAGGCCCAAGGCTCAGGAGAAGTTGGAGCGGGCCGCACAGGACCAGTGTTGGGATGGGAGAGTAGGAGCGGTGACGGCCGCGATCCAGGTGCCCAGGATCTTGGAAGCATGGGCTTTGAAGTCAAGCAGGCCCATGCCACCTTGATGATGAGGGTCAAACATGACCTCTAGCCGTACTGGTGGAGGGCGGCCTGACCAAAGCCATCCTTGCAGCAAAGCATACAGGGATTTGAAGAAGCTTGGGGAGAAGGGGGTGGCGTGGGCTCCGAACCAGACTTTGGATAAAAGCATAGAGTTGGCAAGAACAACCCTGCCAGTGAGGGTAGTAGGGTGGGCTCTGAGAGAGGCGATTCGCTTCATCACGTTGTCCAGTATACGGCACTCCATTACTGCTGATGCTTATCCGCCTGCCTCCACCCACATGCCCAGATGGCGCACCGGTCCTATGGTAGGATGTGGCATGAAGGGGAGCACCAATGGAGCGGTGTGTGTTGAGTTAGTAAGGCGTGGACGTGGGCGAACAGATGGGCCAGGTTGGGAACTAATTGCTGGGGCCCAGCAGTTCTGAAACTGACCAAGGAGGATGATTTCGGTTTTGGAGGCGTTTAGTGCCGCGTTGCTTACCCGGGAATATTCCTGGATAAGGACTTCAAGCGCGCGTGCATCTTTGTTATTAAACACCCCCACCACGCAATCATCTGCAAATGCCATCTTGACTGGGGTTTGGCCTGGCACATGGACCCCAGTGAGGTGGGCATTCACATTTTGCAGTAGTGGGTCAAGGCTGAAGTTGTATAAGAGTGGGCTGAGGGGTCCCCTTGTCGCAAGCCCCTTTGAGGGCGGACTACTTCCGTTAGGAAGCCTGAGCCATGCACTGCCATTGTCGCAGATTCCGTGAGCAGCATTACCCAGTTTATGAAGCGGGGGGGGGGTAGGCGGAATTGATGGAGGCAGGCCCTTAGGTAATCCCAGTTTACTCTATCATAGGCCTTTTGTTGGTCTAAGAATACCAGTGCCCCAGAGGCTGTGGACTGACATGCATTAGCCACAGAGTGCACGTTATCCCAAATCGACCTTCTGGGGATGAAACTGAATTGTTCTGGGGAGATGGTGGCAGATGCTACAGTCCCTAAACGGTTAACCATGATTCTTGTTAAAATTTTGGTGTCTGTGTTTGTTAGAGAAATGGGGCGCCAGGTGGCTAAGTCAAGCTTATCCCCTTTCTTCAAGAGTGTGACAGTAAAGGCCTCGTGTCCTCCTGGTAGGATGCGCGTTTCCAACAGGCTTTGGTTAAGTGAGGCAAGCAGCAATGGGGATATATATTTGAAATATTTTTTGTAAAACTCATATGGAATGCCATCTGGGCCTAGGCATTTTCGGTTTGGTGCACCACAATTGGCTGTCCATAATTTGTTTGGAGTAATTAAATTTATTATTTCCGGGTATCAGAAAATGGTGCAGATATGAGCTCAGTTGAGAAATTCCGCCATTTTGGCCGGCTGAATTGGTTCAGCTTGGTATAACTCGGAGTAATATTTTTGCATTTTGATTGCCACTTCAGCCAGTGTGTCCACAATGGAATTATCTGATCTTCGCACCTGTGTGCAGGCCACGCTCTGGCGTGGTGCAAAATTTTTTTAAAGAATTATGCGGTGCACTTGTCACCTTTAGTGATGCATGTGGCCCAGTATTGGACACAAACCCAATGTTTGTGTTGCCTTTTGAGTGCGTTGAGGTGGGCGGCTGCCTCCACCCACTTCCAGCCCCATGCAGGGCTGTATCCTGTGGCTGGAATGTTGGACTCCAAGTGGGCCAATTCCACCAGAGTGCATGAGATAACCGCCTATGTGGCTCGTGAGCATCTGGAGGAGAGATGGCGATAGTGGCGGATGGTGTCCTCTTTGAAAGTTGCCCATGTGGAAATGGGGTCCGCACAAAACAGTGCAACAAACGATTTTGCCAAAGTTGCCTCTTCCACTCACGTGGAAAATCCTGGTGACGCGAGCTCAGGGTAGCGGATTTTGCACCAATGTGGGGCCTTTGCAACTGTGACGGGTAAGTGGTAGGTTATTAAGCCCAGTCAGTGGTCGGAGAATTCCATTTTCATTGTTTTGAAGTGGGAGATGTGGGGTTGGAATTTCGCTGGTGTTAGAATAAGGTCGATGTGGGTCATGGACCTTAATTGGCCATTGTGGACGTGGGGACGCGTCATGTTTTTGAGCAGTGGGGCATGTCGCGGCAGTGCATCCATTAACCCAAGGGTGGCTTTTAGAATGCATAGTTCTACGTGACCCTGTGGGGCGTGGGGTGAGGGAGGCCACCGGTCCATTGGTGAGGTTAGCCAAAAGTTTATGTCGCCAACTAGGAAAGAATCAGGGGGTAGTGGGAGGGATTTGACCAACGATAAAAATTCCTGATGCTCATGTGCACCATTTGGGGCATAGATGTTGACAATTACATGCGTAACGTCAGCCCATGAGAAGGTGATGATGAGCACTCAGCCATTTAGGAATGTTTCTGAGGATATGAATTTGAAAAAAAAATTTTATAAATTAGCACCCCACAGTGCTTTGACCAAAAGGATAGGGATGGGAGGAGCATTGTTTTCCAAGCTTCCTCAGAACCTCGTGGACTGTGGGACTCCTGGATGGCCAGGATATCCACGGGTAAATTGTGTTGTAAAAAACTCAGTTTCCTAGCCTGGGATGGGGAGGCCTTGAGTCTGGCGATATTCAATGTCCCTAGAGTAAAGGTTTCCCCCATCACACCTTAGGTGTGAGGGGGTGGGCCCCCAGGCCCACCAGCCTCTTAAGGTCCCCGCGGGCTTTCTCAGCAGTGTGGGTGTTAGCAGCAACACTATTGGGGTTTTTGTTATTTTTTGTGGAAAGAGTCGCGTTGGCTTTGGCCTTCGCTTTTTGTTTTCCTGACATTGGACAAATTTTTTGCTGTGCGGATGAGGTCGGTGCACCATTGAGCGGGTCAAAAAAAATTTTATAGTTGGGATAGGTCCCAAGTCAGTTTTGACCAGAGCTTGGGTGCAGTGATTGGGTGAGATTGAATCTCCCGTCAGATCCTCAGATTAAGTGGCCCACTCGGCATGGGCTTCCCTATCTGATTGGATGATGGATTCACGAGTCACTTCCACCACAAAGGTCTCCATGTCTTCCTGGCGTTGTGAGTGTGAGATGGCAGTGGTGGCCTTGGCCGCTTCCTTGGCCACGGCCCTATGGGCCTGCTTGGCCTTCTTCTGCTCCTGCGGGGAGATGGGCTTTACCAATAGGTAGCAGCCTTGTGCTCCCCACGGGAAAGCCTCCTTGGTGCTTGCGGTTGGTTCATAGTGCGCCTCTCCGCTGGCCATGGCCGCTGAGGGGTGCTCTTAGAATGTGACGCCCTCCTTGATGGGGCATGCGTGCGCCTTATGGCTGAACGCGTCACAGTGGGTGCAAATGGGGGGCGCGCTGTCCACGGTTACCCAGAATGGGTGGGTGGTATGCCCTGTGATATCAATAAAAGTGGAGTGTGGGATCTGGGTTAGATCCTTCGCGAATACTCAGTTGGGGTCAGAACTGCGATGGCTTTGCCAGTGCATAGGTGTGGCATCAGTGTGAAGCGTTGCATTTTGAAAGATTGTATTTCGCCATATATGGCGAGACCATCTTTCAGGTGTTGCTCCAAAATGTCACATTTTACCGTAGTAGGCAAAAAGTCAAATGTGAGGAAAATTTGGTTTGATTTTGTCCATCTGGTGCGTTTGGTTTTGATGACTCATTGCCCTTTGGGGAGGTCGACCACTATGCACACTGCTGTAGCCTCATCTGCTGCTATTTTGCTTTTAAAACTTAGGTCCAGTTAACTGCATGACATGGAGTGAGGTGCAATGTACACCGCGGTCAGGAAAATTTTGTGTACATTTTCACAAAATTTTTCCCATAAGGCCATTTTTTGGATGTCCAGATACACACAAACTCCAAATTCCACCGACGAAAGTGGCTGGGAGTGTGGCGTGTTGATGTACTGGTTACATCATGCTTGCCATGCGAGTATCTCTGAGGAAATTGTGACCGCCAGTTTTTTGAGATTTTTGTCTATTCCGCCGGATTCTCTGGGGCGTTTTCAAACGTTGAAGGCCGCGGGCCTTCCGCCTGCTCCTCTTACCTTGCTTGCCCAACTGCTCCCTGACATGGGTGCAGACTAATCTCCTCTGTGAGATTATCAAACTAGATTTAGTCTTGAATTGAATAGGTTGCAAAAGTGTTTTCAACGAGAAAGAAAATTTTTTTGTCAACTCCTCATATAGAGTTTGAGGGGAAAGGTGGGAGGGAAGGTTTGTAAAGGTCAACATAAGTGTAATATCATTGGAGATGAGGTCAGGTGGTGGTAATGGATGTGTTTTTGTAAATTAAGGGCATTGACACTGCAACGGCCGCGTCCTCCATGGTGGGGAAACCTATATCAAAAATATTCCTTATAAGGGCGGAAGTCAATAAAACCTGCTGGAGTGAAGTAGCCATTGCCAGCTCAATAATCACTGTGTCAGCATATGGGAAGAGACATCTGTATTTGACGTGGAGGCAAAAGTGGATATTGAATTGAGGTAGGGTTAGGGGATGGGGCAGATTGGGTGGACTTGTGTGAAGTGCAGTGCTAAGTCCCTTAGAGGGACAAATTGGCCAGTTGTATTTGGCGGACTAGATGAGCCCATCTGCATGTATTTGCCTGCTGGTTGGTAAATGCTAGTGGGTGGAGCACCGCTGCCCCACACTGGGGCAGCAGGTGGTGGATCCGCGGACATAAATGGAAGATTGATGCAGTTTAGGTGGCAGTGAAAAATTAATGGGTACTATTCTATCAAATTCACTCAAAAGTGACCAGGTGGATAGAAAAGTTTACACTTAATATTTTTATCATATATCAGTTTTTAGTTTTACAAGATAATGTAGCTTGATTATATATGATAATCAGCAACCATATTACAATATTTGCAAAACATATATATTGTATCGAGTTTCTAATTATGCTTATAAGCTACATAGAAAAGTAGTTTTCCCATTAACTCTATATGTACTAATTTCACATACTATATGCTTAAAATACTGTTCTAAATTATCTTCATATAAAATTTAGAGAGTGTTATACATTTTTTAATTTTATCTTCTATAGTATAATTGAAATATTCTTATAGAACTTGTTATAGTGAATCTTAAATAGGTTAAAGGAGGCTTATAATATAATTAAAAGAAATAAAATGAAATTACCAAAATCAGATGGATGATAAGAAACTATTATAAGACTTTAGAGAAATGCAAAAAGTTCAGTAAAAATATTTTCTATAATAAACTAATAAAGTATGTAATATGAAGGTAAAAATTGGATCTGGGATAGATGAGAGTAATAAGAAAAATAATAGAAATTTTGAATTTAATATTTGTATAGTATATAAATTAACTAAAAGTTAATATTTCTAATCAAGTTGATATTCATACACTTAATTTAAATTTAAAATTTATTTAAATTTATTGCGAGGAAGGCTGACCAGGGGACAGAAACTTCCAAATGTCAACCCAAAAGAGACAAAACTTAATAACATGGAAGGCACCCCAGAGAAGCGATGCTATCTCCTGTTGCCAGCGGGAACGCCACTTATGGGGAGGGGGAGGGAACGTTGAATGGGCCATAGCCACAATTGAACATGTGTGGAGGAAGGGGTCTGATTTGATGAACCAAACTGGGAACCAGGAGGAGACCAGCTGGCGGTGACGTGGTGGGAGGTATCCAAACATCCACACCTGAAAGTGGTCCACCAAATGAGACCAGAATCTGTGGACAGCTTCTGGGAGGGTGGGAGTGGAGCCTGCGATGGCATCCAAGACAATCGTGTGGATAGTCCACATGGCTATTGCAACCACCAGAGCACGGAGGGAGGGTGAAAGGGGGAGGCCATTGATAAAGCAAACATATCTCTTGACAGGATGAAGGGATGTGTTTGATCCTGGCCAAGCAGACGTTGGACTTCACGGCATATCACTTTAGAGGTAGGACACTTCTCCAGGCGGTGAAACAGCGTTCCATACTGGTCACACATGACGCAGGATGAGTGTAAAGCGTTAGAGCGCTCAGCTGTACGGTACACCCGCCTCAGGCAGCGCCACACATGGGAATGAATTTGAGGCTGCAACAGAGGATGGTGTGCGTGTTTCCAGATAGTTTTTTGGGTCTCAATGGAGTAAGGGATGTCCATCAAGTCCAGGTAGTCTACCCTGGATAGGACATGGGGCCTTGGGGGGATCACGCCATCATGGATGGGTAGCCCCTGTACCTCTTGTGTGAACTGGGGTGAGGGGCGGCCTCTTAGGGTTGTATGTCCGCTAATACAAATTCTCCACTCAGCGCTCTGCATGGAGAGGAGGATTCATTTTTAGTGGGTTTTAGTACCGTGAGGACCTGTGGCTGATGGGTGTGAAGCCAGGTATTTCATCAGGGGAGTGAGGGTTCGATGGATTGTTGAGGCCCAAGGCGCGGGAGAAGTTGGAGCGGGCCATGCAGGACCAGTGTTGGGAGGGGAGCATAGGGGCGGTGAAAGCCGCAATCCAGGTACCCAAGATCTTGGCCGCATGGGCTCTGAAGTCCAGCAGGCCCACGCCACCATGCTGATGAGGGTTAAACATAACCTCTAACCGTACTGGTGGAGGGCGACCTGACCATAGCCATCCTTGCAGCAGGGCATGCAAGGATTTGAAGAAGCATGGGGAGAAGGGGATGGCGGGACTCCAAACCAGACTTTGGATAGGAGCATAGAGTTGGCCAAAATGACCCTGCCAGTAAGGGAAGTAGGGTGGGCTCTGAGGGAGGCGATGCGCTTCATCACGTTGTCTAGAATACGACTCTCCATTACTGCTGATGCTTATCCGCCTGCCTCCACCCACATGCCCAGATGGCGGACTGGCCCTATGGTAGGGCGTGGCACAAAGGGGAGCACCAGTTGGGCGGTGTGGGGTGAGCTGGGAGGGCGAGCGCGTGTGCAAGCAGATGGGCTGGGCTGAGCGCTGGTTGCAGGGGCCCAGCAATTATGATACCAACCAAGGAGGATGATTTCAGTTTTGGAGGCATTCAGTGCAGCGTTACTTACCCAGGAATACTCCTGGATGAGAGCTTCAAGTGCACGTGCATCTTTATTGTTAGACACCCCAACCACACAGTCATCTGCAAATGCCATCATCTTGACTGGGGCTTGGCCTGGCACATGGACCCTGGTGAGTTGGGCATTCACATTTCGAAGTAGTGGGTCAAGGCTGAAGTTGTATAAGAGTGGGCTAAGGGGATCTCCTTGTCGCAAGCCCCTTTGAGGGCGGACTACTTCCGTTAGGAAGCCAGGGCCCCGTACTGTCATAGTTGCAGATTCCATGAGCAGCATTACCCAGTTGATGAAGCAAGGGGGTAAGCGGAATTGATGGAGGCAGGCCCTGAGGTATTCCCAGTTTACTCTATCATAGGCCTTCTGTTGGTCCAAGAATACAAGTGCCCCAGAGGCTGTGGACTGACATGCATTAGCCACAGAGTGCACGTTATCCCAAATCGACCTTCTAGGTATGAAACTGAATTGTTCTGAGAGATGGTGGAAGATGCTACAGTTTTTAAACGGTTAGCCATGATTTTTGTTAAAATTTTAGTGGCTGTGTTAGTTAAAGAAATGGGGCGCCAGTTGGCTAAGTCAAGCTTATCCCCTTTCTTGAAGAGTGTGATGGTAAAGGCCTCATGTCCTCCTGGTAGGAGGCGCGTTTCCAACAGGCTTTGGTTAAGTGATGTGAGCAGCAATGGGGATATATATTTGAAATACTTTGTAGAATTCATATGGAATGCCATCTGGGCCTGGGCATTTTCAGTTTGGTGCACCGCGAATGGCTGTCCATAATTCGTTTGGAGTAATCAAATTCATTATTTCTGAGTATCAGAAAATGGTGTGGATGTGGGCTCAGTCAAGAAATTCTGCCATCTTGGCCAGCTGGATTGGATTGGTACAACTCAGAGTAATACTTTTGTGTTTTGATTGCCACTTTGGCTGGTGTATCCACAATGGAATCATCCGATCTTTGCACCTGTGTGCAGGTCACGCTCTGGCGTGGTGCAAATTTTTTTTAAAGAAATGTCCGGTGCACTTGTACCTTTTGTGATGCGTTTGGCCCTGTACTGAACACAAACCTGATGTTTGTGTTGTCTTTTGAGTGCGTTGAGGTGGGAGGCTCCTCCGGCCACTTCTGGCCCCATGCAGAGCTGTATCCTGTAGCTGGGATATTGGACTTCAGGTGTGCCAACTCTGCCAGAGCGCGCGAAATGACCACCGATGTGGCTTGTGAGCATCTGGAGGAGAGGTGGCGAGAGTGGCAGATGGTATCTTCTTTGAAAGTTGCCCATGTGGAAATGGGGTCCACGCAAAATGGTGCAACAAACTCTTTTGCCGAAGTTGCTGATTCCACCCATGAGAAAAATCCTGGTGATGTGAGCTCAGAGGGGCAGATTTTGCACCAATGTGGGGCCTTAGCAGCTGTGACAGGTAGGTGGTAGGTTATCAAGACCATTCAATAGTCAGAGAGTTCCATTTTTGTTGTTTTAAAGTGGGATATGTGGGGTTGGAATTTCGCCAGCGTAAGGATAAGGTCGATGCAGGACATGGACCTTAATTAGCCGTTGTGGATGTGGAGGCGCGTCATATTCTCAAGCAGCGGGGCTTGCCGTGGCCGCGCATCCATTAACCTAAGAGTGGCCTTTAGAACTCAAAGTTCAATGTGGCCCTGAGGGGCTTGGGAGGAGAAAGCCACTGGTCTATTGGAGTGTTTAGCCAGCAGTTCATATCACTGACTACAAAAGGGTCTGGGGGTAGCAGGAGGGATTTGACCGATGAAAAAAATCCTGACGCTCTCGTTCACCATTTGGGGCATAGATATTGATGATAGCATGTACCGCATTGGCCCACGAGAAGGTGACAACAAGGACTCGGCCATTGAGGAAGGTTTCTGATGATAAAAATTTGAAAAAATTATTTTTCTGAATTAGCACCCCACAGTGCTCTGACCAAAAGGATAGGGATGGGAGGAGCATTGTTTTCCAAGCTTCCTCGGAACCTCATGGACAGTGGGACTCCTGGATGGCCAGGATATCCACAGGTAAATTTTGTTGTAAAAAACTCAGTTTCCTAGCCCAAGATGGGGAGGCCTTGAGTCTGGCAATATTCAACATCCCTAAAGTGAAGGTTTCCCCCATCGCACCTTAGGTGCAAGGGGGTGGGCACCCAGGCCCACCAGCCTCCTCTAGATCCCCATGGGCCTTCATAGCAGCGCGGGTGTTAGCAGTAATGCTATTGAGATTTTTGTTAATTTATGCAGAAAGAGTTGCGTTGTCTTTAGCCTTCACTTTTGTTTCCCCAACGTCAGACAAATTTTTTGCAGTGCGGATGAGTTTGGTGCACCAATGAGTGGGTCAAAAAAATTTTCAGTTGGGATGGGTCCCAAGTCGGTTTTGACTGGAGCTTGGGTGCAACGATTGGGTGAGATCAAGTCCCCCATCGGATCCTCAGATTGAGTGGCCCAATTGGCATGGGCTTCCCAATCTGATTGGTTGATGGACTTCCAAGTTGCTTCCACTGCAAAGGTTTCAATGTCCTCCTGGCGTTGGGAGTGTGGGATAGCGGTGGTGGCTTTGGCCGCTTCCTTGGCCGCGGCCCTGTGGGCCTGCTTGGCCTTCTTCCACTCTTGTAGGGATAGGCTTTACCAGTAGGTAGCAGCCTTGTGCTCCCCACGGGAAAGCCTCTTTGGTGCTTGCAGTTGGTTTGTAGTGCGCCTCTCCACTGGCCATGGCCGCTGAGGGGTGCTCTTGGAATGTGACGCCCTCCTTGGTGGGGCATGCATGCGCCTTATGGCTGATCATGTCACAGTGGGTGCAGATGGGGGGCGCACTGTCCACGGTCACCCAGAATGGGTGGGTGGTATGCCCTGCAATATCAATAAAAGTGGAGTCCAGGATCTGGGTTAGGTCCTTTGCGATCTCCTCAGTTGGGGTCAGGACTGCGATGGCTTGCCAGTGCACAGGTGTGTCATCATCATGAAGCGTTGCATTTTGAAAGATTGTATTTCACCGTATATGGTGAGACCATCTTTCAGGTGTTGTTCCAAAATGTCACGTTTTACCGTAGTAGGCAAAAAGTCAAACGTGAGGAAAATTTGGTTTGATTTCATCCATCTGGTGCATTTGGTTTTGACGACATGTTGCCCTTTGAGGAGATTGACCACTATGCATACTGCAGCAGCCTCGTCTGCTGCCTCTTTGTTTTCGAAACCTAGGTCCAGCCAGCTGCATGACATGGAGTGAGGTGTGATGTACACCGCAGTCAGGAAAATTGTGTGCACATCTTCACAAAATTTTTCCTATAAGGCCATTTGTTGGATGTCCAGAAACATGCGGACTATGAATTCCGCCAACGAAAGTGGCTGGGAGTGTGGCGTGTTGATGTACTGGTTGCATTGTGCTTGTCATGCGAGTATTTCCAGGAAAATAGTGACTGCCAGTTTTTTTAAAATTTTTGTCTATTCCGCTGGTTTCTCCGGGGCGTTTTTGAACGTTGGAGGCCGCGGGCCTTCCACCTGCTCCTCTTACCTTACTTGCCCAACTGCTCTCTGACATGGGCGCAGACTAATCTCCTATGTGAGATTATCAAACTAGATTCATACTTGAATTGAATAGGTTGCAAAAGTGATTGCAACGAGAAAGAAAAGTTTTGATATTCATACACTTAATTTATAGGCAACATACGCCTTTCTTTCTTGTTGCAATCATTAATTGCAACTGATCTAATTCAATACTAGGTAAGTTTGATAATCTCTTGAATGAGATTAGTGTGCACTCAATGTTGGGTAGAACTTAGGCTATTTTGTTAAGAGCACAGGGTTGGTATTTGCTCCGTCCAAAGTTAGGAAACGCCCCAGTGACATTGGTGGCTAGGACAAATCTAAAAGTGGCAGTGATTATATTGTTGGAGAATCCAACTTGGCAGACAAAATGTAACCAATACATCAAAACTCCGCATTCCCAACACTTGTTGTCAGTGAAACATGGGCTTTGAGTTTTTTGAATATTAGTTTGATGGCGCTTTGGGTTAAGTTCTGTGGTGATTTACAAAAACACTATCCAACTGTCATGTATGTAGAGCTTTATTCTATGACCTGAGGCTGGTTAGACCTTGGGTTTAAAACTGTACAAGCAGCAGATAAAGCTGCACAGGTGCATGTGGTGGTCAATCTTCAAGAGGGTCAACAGGTGGTCAAAACAATGTGAACTTGTTGGACCAAGTCTAACCAAATTTCCGTCATTTTTGACTTTTCCCCACACTGGTGAGACATGCAGTACTTGAACGTTACCTCTTAGATGGATTGAAAAGTTACAGGGAATTACACTTGTTCCAAATGTAGCGTTCATGCTTATGTTAGAGCTTAGCACAGGTAAAGCTATTGCAGTGATTACCCCATCTTTGGTCATCACAGGAGATTTGACCAAATCTCTCACCACAATGCTCTATATTGATGGCTAAGACTCCCACCAATTCCGCATTAAAGTGGATAGCACACCCCCTATCTGCACCTATTGTCATGCCTTTGGCCATAAGGCACTACCTGCCCTTCCAAAGAGGGCATCACTTAACATGAGATCCCTCCTGATGCAATGGGAAGTGGCAACTCCCATTACAAACCTGCCATTTATACTGTTTCCTCCTTCCCATGAGGTGCGCAGGGGTGTTAAATTCAGGCAAAAACTGTGTCCCCACAAGAGTGCAAAAAGCCAAACAGGCCCATATAGCAGTGGCCAAAGCTGCATCCTCAGTAGCATCTGTGTACCTCCAGTCCAGACACAAGCTGACATCAAGTCATTTACAGCGGAAGAAGGTTGAGAATCTTCTCACCAACCAGATTGGGCCTACCAACCTGCTGACCAAATGTTTAAATCAGATTCACTTGAGCAAAGTTACTATGCACCACTAAAAACCAATTCACCTGACTCAATCCCCCCAAGTTTTTGTCATCCACTGATGGTGCACTACAGGAGACCATCAAATCGAATGGTCAACCCAATAAAAAAACTAAATCTGATACTACATCAAAGTGAAATATAACCTCAAGGACTCATACACACCGCTGACAATACAGTTGCAGGCCAAAGCTGCTGAAACAGTGGGGCAGGAAGGGCAAGGGGGCTCTTCCCATTGCACCTAAGGTGCGATGGGGTGATCCTTCACAATAAGGACGTTGAACATTGCTGGACTCAAGGCCTCACCATCCTGGGCTAGGAAACTAAGTTTTTTAAAAACAAATTTTCTGTGGACATCCTGGAAATTCAGGAATCCTACTGTCCACATGGTGCCAAGGACACAGGGGAAAACACGCTTTTCCCCTCCATTTCTTTTTTGTTGCCGCACTGTGGGGTCCTTATATGCATGACCCATAACTTTAAACTTATATCCAAAAATTTGTACCACAATGGATGTGTGCTAATCATGTCCTTCTCATGGGACGATGAAGTGCATGCCACTGTTGATATTTACGCCCTGACCTGTGAGCGGGCTCACCAGAAATTCCTCTCAGCTTAACTTCCCTCCCACTTACACCTAATCCATTTTTGGTGGGTGACTTGAACTGCTGGGCCAACCCGGCCACCAACCACTGGCCTTCAATGCCTACCCCCCTGCAGGGGCACGTCAAACTCTGAGTTCTAAAAGCTACCTTAGGCTATTTGATACCCTTCACAAACATGCACCGTTGCTACCCAGCATGTCCCATCCCCATGTGCACAGTGGTCAGCAGAGGTCTATGTCCCACATTGACCTTACCCTCGCCCTGGTGAATTTTTGCCCCCATATTGTGCAATTTATGACGATGAAAATTGATTTCTCTGACCACAGGATGGTGTTAATTTCCTTCTTTTTATTATACCCAGCGACACAGGCACCAAAGTGGTGCAAAATACGTCCATCCGAGATCACATAGCCCAGGTTTTCCTCATGGGTAGATACCGTCACTTCAGCACCAGAGTTTGCCACACCATTATGTGCAGAATCACTTACTACATGGTCAACCTTCAAAGTGAACACCACCCATCAGGCATGTCACCTCTCATTGCATCACTCACGGGCTGCCTTGGCAGAGATTGAGTTCACACTTGAAGAAGTGTACCACCTGGAGTATAATGTCCCTTCTGCAGGCTACACCCAACTTGGGGCCGTAAGTGGGCTGAAGTGTCTGCTCATCTCAACGCACTGGTAAGACAACACAAACATAGTATTTGTGTTCAGTTCAAGGCAAAACAATATCATGCAGGTGGCACATGCTCTGCTTAATTTTTATAAAAATCTTTATGCTGCGACAGAGCTTGTCCTGTACCCAGGTGAGGCAGCCAGAGCACTCCCTTGCAGAAACTTTAACTGAAATGGCAGTCAAAGTTTGAAACTTATACTCCAAATTATATCAATCCAATTCAGTTGAACTGGCCAAAATTAATGAGTTTCTCAATGGTGCACATATCTTCACCATTTCCCTATACCCGTAGTTGATAATTAATTACTTGGGATAAACTCTGGTATGCCATTTGTGCTGCACCACACGGGAAGTGCCCAGGCTCAGATGGGATTCCGTATGAATTCTACAAGAGATATATATTAATTATTTCTCCTCTTTTTTGCTTTCCTCAATGAACAAGTGTCGGTTAGAAACGCGCCTCTTTCCTGGGGGCCAGGAGGCCTACATGATAACGGTGTATAAGAAAGGGGATAAGCTGGACTTGGAAAACTAGCGCCCCATATCATTTACTAATATAGATACTAAGTTGTTCACTAAAATCATGGCCAACAGCATAAGAGAAGTAACCTTTAAAGTAATCTCCTCTGAGAAGTTCAGCTTCATCCCCAGGCAGTTAATATGGGACAACATACACGCCATAGCCAACATCTGCCAATCCACAGCTACTGAGGCACTTGTGTTCCTAGACCAACAGAAAGCTTATGTTAGGGTCAACTGTGATTACCTTAAAGCCTGCCTCCACAAGTTCCATCTCCCCACTGGTTCATTAATATGGTGATTTTGCTCATGGAATCTTCCATAATGGCTGTGCTGTCATGGTTAAATGCCATGATAGTTAGTACCAACCCCAAGGATAAGGCTGGGTGACAGGAGGCCCAGAAGGTGAAGCTTCAGGCCCTCCCTGACCTCAGGCACACAATAGACCAACTCTGGGTACAAGCCAAATATGCTCAGGTTGGTACTAGTGAGGTGCTTAACGCCCAGCCCCTTGCATCAGTCTAGGCGTTAAAACGGATGAAATATTTAATCAATGCGGATGGTTAGATTCAGTTGCTTGTGGAACAGGGTTTTGAAACCCGTTTCAATTACAAAATTTAGCGTTTGGGTAGAGTATAACTTCATTTGATTACTTGAGTGAAGTCCATTTTGGTATATTCTACCAATTGGGACAGAAGCATTTTCTTATTGGTGAATTGGTGCTTAGGACTGCTTTGGCAGACCCCAAATTACCCTGCCTCTATTTATATTTGATTTCCATGACCAACATTCCTTGTTGGTCGACTTCTCACAATAAACTTTTCCTATTTTTCCCAATTTTACTTATGCTATTCTGAATGATCCTGTGCATGGACCTCTTCGAGGAGGTCTCATGCTACATTCTTCATACCATTTTACACACAATCTGGTTAGCCCCTAGTGCACCGTTGGTTTTCCCAGGTTCCCTCCAACCTGGGACGCTTACCCCTTTCCCATCTGTGCACCGCTTCATTTTTGGGGTGGTATTTTTTAAAATGTCGCACTCTCTCTCTTTAGTTATTATTGCTCCAGCCCCCTCTGCTGGGCTCTAGTAACCTTGGTATTAAAAGCTAGTTTCTGTGCGTTGGTTCTGTGCACCATGCACTACCATGCTGGAAACAGGAGATTTATAGACACTCTCCTTACATTAGTTGACCACTACTTATATTTATGTGAATAAACTTTTCTATGTGGAAATTTTCTGAAAGTAAATGGTGGGCGCTGGCTGGGGCCTTGGCTGTAATCAGCTTGTTAAGTTCTCAGCGTCTAGGCTCGATTCTTTCAAGTCAGTTTGCACAGGGTATTTGCCACTGAGCAACCAAATTGGATGATATGAGGATCGCCGACTTCTTAATAAAACTCAATAAACTATGTATAGAGCTATCGCCTCTTATTTTGACCTTTATTTAATATAAGTTGCAGACTTATCTGCAATCACTTATCACCCAGAAAAGACCTTTTCTCCAATCCTCCGTGAAACTCTTTATATCACAATTCCCCAAGCTGGATGCATCCTCGGCTTGGTAATCTTCTATACGTCTTCCCTTTTCAATATAATCTCATTCATATCAAATCTCAGCATAAATCATCTTGATTCAGCATATTGTCATCATTTTGATTATAATTTGTATACCTTTTTCCATAAATCTTGAGACTCGTCTCAATCCCCCCTCTAATCCATCAGTATGAGTAGCATATCATCCAGTCATATCACTTCTTGACATTACCCCCTTTGACTGGATGATATGCTTCTACTGTTTATATGCTCGGAGTAACTTATTGTGAGCTTGGGTGATAATCTGGCCCCCCGCGGGTTCCTTGATAGTGTAGACATCCATGCCGGTCTTCTTGATAATCTCAAATGGGCCAACCCAGATGTTGGAAATCTTGCTTTTCCTCCCAATTCCGTGATGGCCATGGAATAATACGTGATCCTCCACAGCAAACAGCGGAAGTCCACTCCTTCTCTTCTGATTTGCTGCCTGATCACAAATCTTTTTAGCCAAACTGGTGAAGTAGGTTTCTGTTTGCATCTTGATAAATGTATCCCTAAGAGTCTTCAAGTATCTCTGGGGATCCACACCACCAGTGTCCTATACATACGAATAAAGCAAGGCGGGCAGAGCCAGATGTCGACCATACAGCAGCTGAAATGGGCTCTTGCCAGTGGACAAATGATAGCTGATATTATATGTGAAGACAGCAATAGGTAGAAGGGAACTTCAGAAAGGGCTGATCCTTTACCAATTTGCTTATTATGTTCACTAGGGTTCCGTTGACTCGCTCCACTATCCCATTTGATTGTGGATGATAGGGAGTGGTCAAAACCCCACGAATCGCCATCAACTTGTTCAACTTTGGCAAAATATGCAAAGTGAAGTTGGTTCCGTTATCCTCAGAATGTACTGTGGGCAGCTGTGTCGCTGTATCACACACTTCATAATAAACTTGGCATTAGTGACCGCGCCCAAGTCGCTAATAGCCCTGGCCTCCACCCATCAGGTCAAATTTTTGATTGCAACAATTATATACTTGGATTGATTGGTGCTAGTCGGCTGAGGTCCCACTACATCAATGGAAATGGTATGCCAGGCGAACTGGGGTTTAACTAGCTGGTATGTGGTTTTCTTGAGGAAATGCTTTTCCACTTGACACTGATAGCAACAGCTAACCATTTCCAATACATTGTAATGCATGCTTTCCCAGTAGTATTGGGGTCACAAAAACTCCAGCATTTTCCGCAATCCTCCATGTCCTACAGCCCAATGAGCATCTATAATAATCGAGGGTCTAGCCAAAGGTTTAGGGAAACTAAACGTTGAGTCTCTGATCCACTTTATAGTTCTTCCCCACATATGAAAGTATCCTCCCTGAGCCCATCTAACACCTTGATCACCTGCAGCAGCTCATCCTGGTATTTGTTCGCCACCATCTTTTTGTACTTTATATCAGCTAAATCTGCCATGATAGCGACTGTTGGCAACTGAGAAAGACAATCCGCATTTTGATGTTTTTCTCCTGGCTGATGTAAAATCTCAAAATCATATGCTTGAAGCTTCAGAGCCCAATGTGCAAGCCATCCTTCCAGTTCACGCAGATTCTGTAGCCAGTGCAAGGAAGCCTGATCCATTACTACTTAGATTCTTACCCCATGCAATTATACCCAAAACTGTTTGTAAGCGTAGATCACCACTAAACACTCCTTCTTGGTTATGGTGTAGTTTCGTTCATGACAATTTAATCTTTAACTACAGAATGTGACAGGATGCTCCACCCCGTCATCATCCTTCTGGGATTCTGCCCCTATAGCGGTGAGGGATGCGTCCATTTGTACTATGAACTGTTTGTCAAGTTGGAATATTGCAAAATGGGTGCACTTGCTAATACAGTTTGCAACACATCAAAAGCGTTCTGGCTTTTTTCATCCAATTGAAGGAAGCGTTTTTCTTTAACAATTCAAAAAGCGGGGCCCCAATACAACTGAAATTGGGAATGAACCATCAGTAGTACCTGGCCATCCCCAGAAGCTCTTGAATGTCCCGCTTATTCCCTGGGAGAGTCATCTTGCTTATCGCTTCCACTTTAGCCAGTTGCAGTTTAAGTCCGTTTGAATCCATGATGAACCCAAGGTATTCCAATTGCTCTTTAAAGAAATGGCACTTTTGAGGCTTAATTTTGATATAAGCAGCAGCGAGTTGCTGAAATACTTGTTCCAAGTGGGCCAGATGCGCTGTAAATGTCCACAAGAACACATTGATGTTATTGAGGTAAAATAGGACGCAGGATAGTTTTAAATTACCTAAAATTGTATCCATGGCATGCTGAAATGTAGCTGGGGCGTTACACAGCCCTTGCAGCATGTGAGTCAGCTAAAACAACCCTCTTGAGGTGATGATCGCACTTTTCTCCCATTCTGCTAATGGCAATTCGATCTGCTAGTACCCAAAGATCAGATCCAGGGTGGAAAAATAGTTTGCCCCACCCAATTGATCTAATGCATTGTCAATCCGTGGAAGAGGGTAGTAATCCTTCTTTGTTATGTTATTGAGTTTATGATAGTCAATAACCACTCGATTTGAGCCATCCTTTTTCCTTAAAATAAACACAGGTGATTCCCACAGACTGTTTGACAGCTCTAGCATTCTTTGCACAATGAGTTTATCCACCTCATCTGAGACAACCTCTTGCTCCACTTTTGAATGTCAAATAGGTCATGATCAAATAGGAGGGTGATCCCCTGTATCTATCCAATGTACCACCCCTTGAGCGCACCCAAAATGATGATTGTCATGTGCAAAAATATCCTGATACTTATCAAATAGTGCCATAGCCTTATTTTTCTGTTCTGCTGATAATCCCGTGAGCACTTCCCATGGAACCACGGTCAGTACGCCAAACGATGAGCTTGCTGGTAGACCAAGATCCTCCCATGAGCCAAAATCATGAATACAGCGAACTTCCTCTATAGGGACTAAGTGTAGGTAAGCCACCACTTGGTGCACCAATTGTTAGGCCTTCTTCTAAAAAGTTCGCTAGCAGCACTTTCACTTCCCATTCCCAGGTAACAGCAACCCTGGAGCCACATGTGGTTCAATCCACGAGTGCTGGTTAGGCGCCATAATTTCTCCATAAAGCCCTTTAGGGACATCAATTTCAAGCCCAGTCCCTGCTAGCTCTGGTGTCCAGATGGTAGGCTCAAAGTACTTGTTGCCTAAGCAGGATCCCTTTGTACTCATATATTTGGTTGTGGAGGGTCCTGGTCCACTGACTCAGTCATCAATAATGAACAGGAATCACTCCGTCGCTGTACACTAGATTGATCTGACTGGAAAGGACTGGATCTGTTGGGATTCCACAAGAGTAAATTTATATGGGAATCTGTTGGCCTGAAATTGTAAGAGATTCCTCCGCTATACCTATCACAACGCCAAATATCCTCATAAAAATCGCGCCGATTAACATATTGTAGTTGTTATTTGGCAAAACCACCGCTGGAGCGGACACCTGGACTGACCCAAATCATAAAGGCAACGCGCTATATGCTTCTTCAGAAACAGTGCTGTGCGTTCCTGCAGTCCCGTATAGTACTCAATGGTCCACATCCAGTTTCAACATAAGTTTAGCCACCAACCAGGTGGAGACTATGTTCACCGGTGCTCCCATGTCTATGATAGCGCAGATTTTTGTGTTTTGAGTGAAAATAACGCAGTAAGTACATTCTGGTTAAGAAGAACCATCAGTGGTTATTACTTGTACGTTTAAGGGCTTTGTGTTACTCAAAAAGGAGGAAATTCCTTTGCCGACCTGAGGATACTCACTAATGATTTTCTCCACCAGAATGGCTACATTAACCCCTACTAAAGAGGCGGCGTTCGTCGAGGGATCCGCGTTGCTGGTGCCAGTCTGTTCCAGGATCTGCCACGCATATAGCTTCTGCACATCTTGGCGGAACTTGGGACTATGGGGTGAACTTTTACTCTTGGAAGCAGAAGCAGGGGTATCTGATGAAAGCTGCTGGTATAACAAATCATCCGATTGAGGTTCAAATTCTACCCAAAAAGCCATTTGGGAATTGTTAGGGACAATTGAATTGGACTCAGCAGAGGTAGAGCGTCCCATCTCTACTCTTCTCGAGCTTTTCCCTGCTTGACTGTCTCAGTTGGCATTGCATACACTTGTAGTTTGCTAGGGAAATTGCCCGCATAATGCCCTCTTTGTCCGCACTGGAAGCAAGTGTTCATAAAAGGTTCACATATATAGCTTGTGGTGGAAGGACCAGGTTGGAAGTTGCTGGTATGGTTACAAGGTCGCGGACAAACTGGGGAAACGTACTTGAGCTGAAAAGAATCCACTGACTCATATGAGGGGCAAATATGTTCCAGTGGCTGATAACCCAGCTGCTGTGGCATATATTCTGAAGAGGTTGGAGCAGATACAGCAGAGATTTTTTGGGCGATGTTGGGGGCACTGATCATTATGGAGAGTCAACGTAAGGTGTTCATGATTCAAATTAAGTCCGGTATCTCCATCCAACACCTGAGACATAGGATTATATAGTTCCTGATGTGGTTTGACAGCCGTTGTCATTGCTATACCAACATCCTCAGCAGATAAAATGTTAGCTTTAAGTAGGATGTGGGCTTCCGCTGAAAAATGCTCAGCAAATTCTAACGGGGTCTTGTTTTGGTGAACCTGTATAGTCATAAAGTTGGCTTTATGTTGGTCCATCTTGGTAGCGCCCCCAAACAGCCAGATAACAATCTCTTTAACTTCTTCTTAAAATACCAAGCTATTTGGAAGATAGTAGGTAACTTGATCAGCGCTTTCCACATCCAAAGCGGATGACAGCAATTTCACTTTTCATCAATCAGTAGCACCTTCCATAGAAAATTCAAATGCTTAAATTAACCATGTAGATTCCCATCATGACTAAAAAAAGGTAATTTTTTAAATTGAACAAATTTGCTTTGCTCTAGATTCCTGCCGCAAGGAGCAGGTGAAGTGGTTTTGGAATGACTACAGGAACCATCCCTTTGTGCGTTATTATACAGCCATCCAGAGGGACTCAACTCTGTCAAAAAGGACTCAGAAGAAGTGGTGTTGCATGGGGTCCATTGTAACGCCCAAGGGATATTCATTTACTGATCCATAGCATTCTTCCCCCAAGTCGCCACTAACTGCCCCATTTACCCCAGCTCCAGCATGCCTCACAAACTGTTCTTTGATCAACTTATCACTTTAACCACATAGCATTCACACCGTCCATCCTGAAATTCCTGTTGCAGCATTTTATAATGATGTTGCAACACCTGGCGGAATTCCCTCTCAGTGTTCAGTTTCTGTTCCACGGCTTGTAGTTGTGAGAGGACCTCTTCAATTATGTTTTTCATGCGTATTTTCTGCCGGCTAGCATTTTCTGCTTATTGATTGGCATCATTTATTTGGTTAATAAGGGAAGCTTGTTCCCATACCAATTCCTCATTGGCTTGTCAAAGGGTATCAAGGCGCCCTTGCATGTCTGCATACTCTCTTGTCTCACCAATTGGAAGAGGAAAGACTTGTTGGTGCTCAGCCTGACTAACAACTTCCAGTTGTGTACCTGACAAATAAGCTGGAGATATTTGAGAGATGTTGACCAAAGGATAAGCGCGTTATCTGTCATTTACTGGGTATTCCATTTGATATGAAGTTGGGTTAATTCCATTGATAGAGAGCCAACTTGGGCTGCCACTTGCTGTTCCATCAGGGTCATTTTCTCCTTAATCTGGGCAATCATGGCTTCAAGAGCTTCTGCCCATTTGGCTAGCTCTGTCATAAAGCGCTCAGTATTATTCCCCAGTGTTGTTACATCCTGAATCCACTCCGCCGATAGGCCATGCTGATTCAGCAATTATCTTATTACTTGAGGTAAATTTAAATTTAACTGTGGTACCAGAATATCCAATCGACGGTGGACATCCCCAAAATGATAATCCATCTGTACCAGAGCCCCTTGTACCTCCAGAAAATGAACAATCGAGGCAGTCAAGCAAGATCTCTTTCTGCTAAGCATCACTTTTCGAAAATCAATTTCAGCCTGAAATTTAGCTCCACTAAAGAGATTTACGAAAACTATTAGCAAATATGGCGGGAAACCCCGCAAAAGAACCCGCAGGCTATGCCAAACGAGCCAGCACCACCCCCAAACGAAGCAACCCTCGGTTACCCACCTCAGGGTCAACCAGAATCACCCGCTCTCAAGCAGCAGCCATGAAAGCAGGCACCACCCCCAACCTGGAGCTACTCCAACTAGCGCCAGTTCACCTGATCGCACTTCTGCAACCTGCACGCCTAACAGCTCTGTGTGTGCTGCCTCCCACCAACCCGCTGGGCCCCCTCCAACCAAGGAGGCCATCACCCACGCTGTTTTAATGGCGTCTGCTCAGTTGAATGCAACTCAGCCCATCCAGACATTCACCTCCCCCATTGTGTCAGCTAATTCAGCCCCATCTATTATTGCTGACACCGTGTTTCTGGCTCCCTCCATGAGGGGCGATACCCAGCTACCTGGCCCCCAAATCCTCAGATGTAAGGTTGGATTAGCCGCACATTCTGGTTCACTAAGCACCAAATTGGGACAATCTACTCTTCCCAATGAGGATTCAAATGGTTCGGATTTTGGAACTTCACACCAGTTCCAATCTCACCCGTCCCATTTAAACCCCGTAATTGGCACTTCTCAAGTCGGCACTTTATCGCAATATGCTGAAAACGACCAATTTACTAATCAGCCAATGAGTTTTGCCCACGAAATCACAGCAAACACTCGGGCTGAATTTACCCAAATAGATTGGGATGGTGATGAAACATCTCCCTCCTCCCAATTGGCTGGAGTTAATTCCAATCTGGATGGGACTCCCCAATTTAGCGAGGCCCAACAATCACCTGGCCCCCAAATCCTCGGATGTAAGGTTGGATTAGCCGCACATTCTGGTTCACTAAGCACCAAATTGGGACAATCTACTCTTCCCAATGGGGATTTAAATGGTTCAGATTTTGGAACTTCACACCAGTTCCAATCTCACCCGTCCCATTTAAACCCCATAATCGGCACTTCTCAAGTCGGCACTTTATCTCAATATGCTGAAAACGACCAATTCACCAATCAGCCAGTGAGTTTTGCCCACGAAATCACAGCAAATACTCGGGCTGAATTTTCCCAAATAGATTGGGATGGTGATGAAACATCTCCCTCCTCCCAACTGGCTGGAGTTAATTCCAATCTGGATGGGCCTCCCAATTTAGCGAGGCCCAACAAACCGCCCCTCAATTTAATATGACGCCAGCAACTGCTGTAACATTCCAGAAACAAGGGAACTCCGCAAACTTGTCCAAACCAACAGCTCACACTCAACCTGCAATTGCAGCCCAAAGCAAACACAAAAGTACCAAAGGAGCCACTGGGGCGTGTCAAAAACCTCTGGCACCAACGCTACCCAAAGCTGATCCCCGTGAAGTGGCGTTTATTGCTGATGTTAAGAAGAAATGGGCCAAAACTAGAGCGCAAAAGCTCTACCTTGCTCAACCCTCTCCCC